>PVKA01031095.1:0-26598 GCA_004027165.1 Ctenomys sociabilis
TTTTTTTTTTTTTTTTTTTTTTTTTTTTTTTTTTTTTTTTTTTTTTTTTTTTTTTTTTTTTTTTTTTTGTCTTTTTTTGAGACAGGGTCTCACTGTGCAGTTCAGGCTGGCCTTAAGCTCACTTTGTAGCTCAGGCTGGTCTCGAACTCACAACAATCCTCCTGCCTCAGCCTCCCTAGTGCTGGGATTATAGGCATGCACCACCACGCCCGGCCTCGTTGTTTTTAAGTGATCCTTTCTCACCTTTTCACTAGCTGCTCTGGCATCTTCAAGATCTGAAACTGTCTTCGCTTTCACTCAGACGGTTTTGTAGACTCGTGATGGGTATTTTTAGTTCTTCTATATCTCTTTGACTGTGTTTCATGTGTTCTATTTCTTTTCTGTATTGCTCATTCAAGGAATCCATCATATCTCTGATCTCAATTTTTTTATCCATGTGTTCTTTAGAGTTAGTTATTAAATCTTTTTCTGCATAGTTTCTTCCAAGTTGGGTTTCCTCTGTATATTTCTGGTCTTGTTTCTGTATTTCAGATGCTATGACTTCAAAAAGTTCTTTTTTGATTTCAGAACTTATTTCTCCTTTGAGTTCCTCATGATCTTTCTGCTGTTGTTTCTTTGCTTCAGATGCTGTTATTTCACATATATGTGTTGGAATAGTGCTCTCTGCACTTGTTCTGGGTGAGCATAGTTTTTCCCCCCAATGTTTCTGGAATTCATTCTTTATTTCAGATACTATGTATTCATATATTTCTTTTACAATTTGGGGAATTACTTCTCGTTTTATTTCCTCTATAGCTTTCTGCTGTTGTTCCTTTCCTGCTGTATCTGTTAGTTCATTCATTGCAGCTGAGCTAGTGTCCTCTTCCCTTCCTGATGGACTCTAGGTCTGGGATTGCGTTTTTCCCCTTCTCTTTGTCATTTTGTATAGCACTGACCTTTGACCTTTGGTGTAGTGCTTTGGTGCTGCTATAACCTTAGCTTGTTATGAGATTCGGGTGCAGGTCTATTAAGTTTGAGATTTTCAAGCCATGCCTATCCTGGATAGAGTTGTTTTGTTCAGTTCCTTTTTTGCTGCAGCTCCTTTGGTTCCCCTCTGTTGGTTCCCTGTTTAGGCCAGCACGCACCGAAATGGGATGTAGAGCAAGTAATGAAACTTCCCCTTCTTAGCTGGCTTTGGGGCAAGGATCCTGAAACTTACCAGGGTCAGCCTTCCTGTGTCAGGCAGGTCGATCCCCAGGTGTGCGGGCCTGGGCTTTGGTGGTCTTCTGGGCTCACAAAAGGATAATGGATGATTTTATTCACTGAGTAGGCTGTACTGGGTCAGCCAGCCCATAACCCGAGAAGGCTTGGAAAGGTCCCTCCGGTGCAGTGGGCCTGGAGCCCTCACTCACTGGCCAGGTTGTGCTGGGTTTCGGTCTGTGGCGTGGGACTGAGGATTGCTGGGAAATGTCCCTCTGGCGTGGCAGGCTTGGAGTTCTCACTCTAGGCTGACCTGCACTGGGTCTGGGGCTGTGGGATGGGACCAGTAATCACCTGGAAACATTTCTCTGGCACAGTGTGCCTGGAGCTCTCATCAGGCCACAGGGGATGGGAGAGCAGGGAATTCCTGGGAAATGTCTCTTGGGCATGGCAGGCCTGGAGTTCTACACTCACTGAACTTTGCTGCCCAGAGAGTCGGGGAAATTCCCACTCGTTCCACAGGCTTTAAGCTAGGGGATCCGGGGTGGTGCTGGTGAGTGGGTCCTAAGGTTTCAGGCCAGTCACTGGCTTGGAGGGGTTGGGGGCGGGGATCCGGGTAGCACGCATGGGAAGAAGCCAATGACTCTCCCTTAGACTCACCACACTCTCACTGATCTGGGAAGCCTGGTGAGTTGCACAAATTCCCACTCATTGGGAGAGCTTGGGGCGGGATCCAGGAGGCCGCTGGAGTCAGCCGCTGTCTCTGGCCAGTCTCTGGGGCTGGGCGGGTGCGGGTGGGATGGAGCTCTCCTAGTTATTTAATATTAAACTTTGGGTAAGTCCTTTACATTACTCCCTTTTTTCCCTATTACCTACCCAGCTGTGTCAGCTAACTTCTAAGGAAATATATTTTATTACACATTCTGATTAACTCCTGGGTTTCTAATGCCTTTCCAGAAATGCATTTAAGTTGATAGATATTGCCAATACTTTCATAAATAAAAAGGGAGCCTTTATAATTTTTTAGATTTGCGTTCCTTTTGTATTTTCTCTCGAATTATTGCTCCCATTAATTTTCCATCTGTTTCCATAAGAATAGTAATATTTCCTTGAATCACAGGGTTTTACTTTTTTTTTTTTTTTTTTTTTACTTCTTTCATTTCAGTTATTGCTTAATTCCAGTTTTGTGGAAGAATCCTTCTCTATCAGAATTAATTTATAAAGCTAAGCAAGGACAAACATTTAAGTCACTTTTACTCTATTTTAACCCTGAGTGTAGTCTTTAAACTTATTTTATTTTGTTTTACCTTTGTGTGACATACTGAAATGTCTTATTTTTATTCTCTGTTTCTGCCTCTGTCTCTGCCTCTATCTCTCGCTCCATCCCTCCTTTTCTCTCACCCTCTCCTCTGCACAGATAATTCCAGAGCTTAAAATGAGGATTTTTTTCTTTTCTCCCTCTGTGTTTAGTTCTACTATTTGTAGTAACTATATCTAATCAATATCCATTTTTATCTCTAAACCTAAATTTTCTCCTGGAAACTGAATTTTTGTCCAAATGAGTATTCAACCTCTCCACTTGAACACCTCAGGGACAACATAACTCAATGTTGAGCTGACTAAAATTGATTTATTGAAGTCCATACTCCAGCCTTTCTCTTTTTTCCTTGGGAGAGTGTGCCCACTTTAGTAGTATGGGTCTGTACTCTACCTTTCCTCCTTTGTTCCCAGGATGCTGGTGCTGTTGAGAGAAATGTAAGTCTTTTCTCCGTGCTTCCTCCACTTCCCCAGGACAGCTTGCCATATAGAGATAACAGTGCTCCTGGTGAAAGCAATATGGTGGTGTCAGCTGCAGGTGCATCCTGAGGACTTACACTCCCTAGGAAAGCCTCGATATCAGTGAGAAAAATATTCAACTTTAGAAATACCAAAGCATCATCACAGAAAACAAAATAAAATAGAAAATATAAACAGAGAGAGCAAAATGCAATCCTAAATGCCTGGGCCACTGAGGACAAGTCCAGAGCTCGGGAAGCAGAGGAAATCTAAAGTCATAAATTGAACTCTCTCAATGATAGATAGCCACAGAAGTGAAAAACAAATGGAAGAGGAGTAAAGATAGCTTCTAGTTTGCAAAGAGACATCATTATCAAAATATAAGACATTCCAGTAGATGCAGTTAAACATACAGAGGAACTCAGGGAAATGATATAAACCATGAATGCCAAACATAAACAAGAAATAGAATAAATAAAAGAGGTTTAAAAAGAAATTCAGGAGTTTATAAGTTAAATGAAAGAACGTATGCAGAAAATTCAATGAAGGTTAAGAATAGCAAATCAGATTTAGAAGTCAGAAGCTCGACTTGTGACCAGGAACATAAAGCTATCTTAAGAGTTTCAATACACCACAAAAAATCAATATAAGAAATGACACAAAGTGTAACACACATGGATGAAACCTTTGACATTCAAATAAGTGAATCATATAGAACTACAAATGACTAGGACCAAAATAAATCCACACCAAGGGATTTAATAATCAATATTCCAGAAATTCAGGACATGAATGAAATGTTAAAAGCAACTAGAGAAAAGAAACAGATCACCTTCTGTGGTTTTGAAAGGCCATGAGAATCACAGCAGACTTCTCAACACAAGCCATAAAATCAAGAAATCTTATAGTGAAGGGATTCAAGCAAAAAAAGGAGGGGGGACTTCAACTGACATTGAAGTACCCAGCAGAACTATCCTTCAAAATTGATGGAGAAATAAGATATTTACATGACAGGGACCAACTAAAAAATTTATGACTGTCAAACCAGCTTTATAGAATGCTCTGAAAGCTACAACCAAGACCACTAATGTAGAAACACCAATAGGTAGAAGATACTTGGCAGCAATTAAACAAAACAGAGAAATAGGAACAAATATCAAGGAAACAATTTGAAAAGGAAAAGCTAATAACTATCAATTATAACCAGCAATTTAAAGGATCTCAACTCACCAGTCAAAAGAAGAGGAGACTATCAGAATGCATCAAGAAGCAAGATGCAATACACTGGTGGACACCATAGAGGAAGCATTGTCAGTCTCTCTTCTGACTGCCATCATGTCTATGTTAGGGTCTCCCAGGGAACTTGAACAGCTACAGAAACTCTTCATCAGAGGGCTGAGCTTTGGAACAACTGAGGAGAGTCTGAAGAGTCATTTTGAACAATGGGAACATGAATGCAAGGCCACACAAAGTAGATGGAAAAGTTGTGGAGCCAAAGAAAGATGCCTCAGGAGAAGATTCTCAAAGACCAGGTGCACATTTAGCAGTGAAAAAGATCTTTGCTGGTGGCATTAAAGAAAAATTTGAAGAACATAACCTATGAAATTATTTTGAACAATATGGAAAAATTAAAATGATGGAGATTATGACAGGCTGAGGCAGTGCAAAGATTGGATTTCGTTTTGTAACCTTTGATGACCATGATTCTGTGGACAAGATTACCTTTCAAAAATACCACACTGTGTATGGCTACAACTGTGAATTGAGGAAAGCCCTGCTGAAGCAAGAAATAGCTAGTGCTTCGGTTAGCCAAAGAGGTCAAAATGTTTCTGGAAATTTTGGAGTTGATCATGTAGGTGGTTTTGGCTGCAATGACAGTTTCCTTTTTATTAATATTAATTTTATTGAGAAACAAATGCAATGACAGTTTCAGTCATGGAGGAAACTTCAGCGCTCAAGGTGGCTTTGGTGGCAGCCATGGTGGAAGTGGATATGTGGCAGTGGAGATGGCTACAATGGATTTGGTAATGATGGTGGTTATGGAGGAGGTGGCCCTGGTTACTTTGGAGGAAACAGAGGCTACAGAAGTGTTGGCCAAGGTTATGGATACCGGGGCAATGGCTGTTGCAAGAGTGGCAGCTATGACAGCTATAACAATGAAGAAGGTGGATGTGGCTTTTGTGGTGGTAGTGGAAGCAATTATGGAGGTGGTAGAAGCTATAATGAATTTGGCAATTACAACAATCAGTCTTCAAATTTTGGACCTATGAAGGCAGGAGACTTTGGAGGCAGAAACTCTGGACCCTGTGGTGGTTGAGGCCAATATTTGACAAAACTGTGAAATCAAGGTGTCAGTGGTAGCTTCAGAGGCAACAATAGTGATAACACTGGCAGAAGGGTTTAAACATTTCCAGGAAACAAAGCTTAGCAGGAGAAGAGAACTAGAGTAGAAACAGGGAAGCTACAGGTTACAACAGATTTATGAACCTATCAAAGCACAGTAGTGGCAGGGCCTAGCTGCAACAAAGAAGACATGTTTTAGACAATACTTATGTGTATGGGCAAAAACCTCAAGGGCTGCACTTGTGACTAGCTGTATAACAGGTTATTTTAGTTTCTGTTCTATGGAAAGTGTAAGGCTTTCCAACAAAGGGATTTAATGTAGATTTTTTTTTTTTGCACCCATGCTGTTGATTGCTAAATGTAATAGTCTGAACATGATGCTGAATAAATGTCTTTAAAAAAAAAAGAAGCAAGATGCAACACTATGCAGCATCCAAGAAACACATTTAACTTTCTGCAAAATTCAGAGAAAATAATTCTACATGACACAGGAACCCAGAAAAAAAGGAGTAGTAGCTGTTCTATTCACAGATAATATGAACTTTAAGCCAAAACTTGTCAAAGACATAAAGAACGTCACTCTACGCTCATTAAGGAAAAATTCCAAGAAGAAGAGATAACAACCATAAATATTTATGCATCAAACACAGGATTAACCAACTACATATTACAAATATTAACTAATATAAAAAACCAGTTGAAAGCTAACACAATTACATCAACTAGACAAAACTTCAACCAAGAAATAATAGAATTAAGCCAAAGCTATGAACAAATGGACTTGGTACTTGTCCACAGAATGTTCTCACCAAAACTTCAGGATATATGTTTTTCTCAGATACAAATGGGATGTTCTCTCAAACGGATCATACATTAGCTGACAAAACATGTTTAAGTAAATGTAGAGGACTTGAAATCACCTGATGTATACTATCAGACCTTAAGAGAGTGAAACTGTAGATCAATGAAAGAGGAAGCCACAAAAACTACCTTACCACATAGAAATAAAACAACACCCTTCTGAACAGCCAACTTGTCAAAGAAGAAATTAAATACAAAATTAAAAGCTAAATACAATTAAATGAGAATACTGATACAATATAATGAAACTTATGTGATGCAATGAAAGCATTGCTAAAAGGAAAATTTGTAGTGATGAACACGAACATCGGGAGAACAGAATGAGCCAAAATGAATAACCTAATGTTGAACCTCAGACTTGTGGAAGAAGCGGAAGAAGAAATTAAATTCAAAGCTTGTATGTGAGAGGGAATTATAAAGATAAAAGCAGAAGGGAATGCAATAGAGAGTAAGAAATCAATACAATGAATGAACAAATCAAAAAGTTGGTTCTGTGAAAGAAAATAAAGCAAATTGATAAATCATTAGCCAACCTTGTTAAAAAGAGGGAAGATAAATCATAGTTTTAAGCAATTGAGAATAAAAACTGTGAAATCACAACAGATCCCACACAAATTCAGGAACTCACCAATGTCTACTATGAGGATCTATATTTTACTAGGATGATAAATACAGAAGAAATGGACAGGTTCATAGACTCCATTCAGTTGCACAAACTAAATATAAAAATTCTAAATAAACCCATATCAGCCAATGAAATTGAAAATTTAATTAAAAATTTATGAGCAAAGAAAGTCCAGGCTTTGATACATTTGTTGCCGAATTATACAAGAAATTTAAAGAATAACTAGTGCCACTGATGGTGAAACTCTAACGAAACTATAAAGAGAATCAGTACTTCCAAAATCATTCTTGGAAGCACCTATTACTTTGATTCCACAACAAGAGAAGAAACATACAAAGAAAGAAAACTGCTTAATGAAGATTGATGCAAAATTCTTTCATAAGACAGCAGCAAACAGAATGCAAGACATCATCAGAAGATTATACATAATTATGAAGCAGAATCCATCCTAGAGATGCAGAGATGGTTCAACATATGCATATGAACAAATGTAATACACCTTATTAACAGAATGAAAGAGAAAAACACGTACTAATCTCAAAAGATGCAAAGAAAACATTTGAAAAAGTCCAGCATCTGTTCATGATAAAAACACTACAGAAAATTGGCATAGATACTATCTACCTCAATCTTATAAAAGCCATCTATGACAAAACAATAACTAATATCATATTTTTATGTCTTTAATGAGAAAAAAGATAAAATAGCAATGAAACAATTTCAAATCAGGTTAGTTGGATGATGGCAATAATTAATACATTGCATATTGTTGTGTTTGTAGTAGTTATTCAGAGGACAAGATGTAGACATGATATCTTGTGTAAACAATGTTAGCACACAGTCTTGGAAACAACCAAGATGTCCATCGTCTGAGGAATGGTTGAAAAAGATGTGGTATTTTTGTACAATGAAGTATTACTCAGCTTAAAGAATGCTAAACTGGAAGCCTTCATATTTAAGTGGATGCCACTTGAACATATACTCATAAGAGAAATGAAACCAGACACACATGTGTAAATATCATATGGTTTCCCTAGTACAGGAACTCAAAAGAAGAATTAAAAACAGAAAAAGTATAACACAATTAAAAGGAAAGCAAGAACTTGAAGACTAGACAATGAAGAGAGAGCAAGGAGAAGAGGTAAGAAACATGACCGAGGAAAAGCCATAGAGTTATATGTACAAGATGGGTAAAGCTTTGATGAGAATCTTCAGAAGATTTTCAAATCTAACAGTTAACTTGGCAGGATTCTCACTGTGACTAGCTATATATGCTGATACTTGTGGACTAAGCAACAGCACTAAAGATGGCAATTTGTAATAGTAGGTTCTTGCTTGGATTGCCTGTCATTCTGGTCTTCTGAATACGTGATGCTTGTTATGACATGCCAGTTGCTGCCGTGCTATCTCCTGGGTAGATTTTTTTTTAAGGAGGGAGGTGGTGAATGGAGGCAGGAGACAGGAAAAGGAGTGTTGAGGGACTGTTCTGCCAGGGAAGTGCTTATGTTCTGCTACAGTGCTGTATATGGTTACATTTCTAAACTTATGCATTAACATACATAATTGTTTATTCCTATTTTTAAAATATATTTTAACTTTTAAAATTTTTTTACGATATATTTTGTAGGGACTTAAAGTTTAACATATCAATACTTGATGAAAAATCCCTGTTCCATGTTAAGCCTAAAATGATTGATATTCAGACAGATAGTGAGGTTAAGCTCAACAGCCTAGGTTCTATGTTACTAACAATAAGCTTCTCCTCTGGGAGGTTAACATTATAAGTTTTCAGACAAAAATTAGAGAAAAAGGAAGGTTGCAAGGACAGCCACCATTTTGGCCCTAATCTTTCAAGGTCAATTAAGACTCAGGACATATGAGAACCTGTAGTGTAACATCATGCAACTCAGTTATGGGTCCAACGAGGAAAGCGATCAATGATACAGACTGTGCCTAAGGAGAGTCACATGGACAGAAACATTCTCTCAGGCTTTCACAGCTAGCAAATTGGTCAAGCAATGGCCATAACTCATCCACATGGCTGATACAGACGATCTACAAACTGTGGTACAGGGTCTCGGGATAAATCCTGAGGAGATTTTACTGACTTTAATTAGACAATAAAACTACAAATTCTTGTTTCATAGGTCTTGCTTTATCTTGGTCTTAACCATCCAGCAAAAAAGTATTAAACCGAAGTATAAGAAGTAAAGCCGTATTCCTATGCTGAGCCATAAAACACTCAAGTCAACAACTTCTGACATTGCTAGACATACGGAAAACCCAATACTATTATGAACTACTGGACTATTTGGGAATATTTTGCTGAATTCACACACCTATAATATTTAAATGACAAAACTAAACAAAAAAGGGGGACACAATTGAATGACCATTTTGTATCTGTAGATTCAAAATAGTTAAGATAGATATACAGCTACATTCTCTTAACTCAATGAGTTGAGGGGTCTGTTCTAACAAAGTAAATAGCTTATCATGTCTGCATCTAGTACAACAAATAACCACTAAGTAAACATATGCAATATATAAATTATTGAAAATGTCCTACTGATTTGATTTGAAACTGTCTCATTGCTATTTGTTTTTCAATAATATTATGGAAAAAATAGACCACAAAATACACATCTCTTCAACATCTTAAAGGCACGTTAGAAGAATAGAGGGTACATGGCATTTGGGGCTAAAGAATTTGACTTTAAGTACTTCCTGTTCTTAGTGGCTGGTTAGTTTGGCAATGTCATTTGATTTCTTTACATCCTCTCCTGCATGCTCATGGTTAGTACATGATAGCTTTTCTGAATATGCATTCTCTGAGGTGGACCTTGTGCAAAAGCTCTGCTCTTCAATATGGTAGCAGCTCAAAATGCGTGGTCACTTAATTTTTTTAAAATTTTTTTATTGAAATACAAATATCAATGAGACAGTTTTAAGATACCTTAACAAGATGGATTTGAAAAATTAATACATTGAAAACTGTTTTCATAATGTTTTGGTATCATAGAAGGTGCATACATGATATTATACTTACAAACATTATTATACCATATGCCTCTTATCAGTAAATTAAGAGAGTGTAGCTGTTTGCATATCTTATTTTTTATACCTGAATTACATCAAAGATTCAATAATTAGTACTTTCTACTTTGTTAATTTCCTACTAGTTGTCCATAGTACTAGAAGCTGACATAATATCCTATCCAACCACCATTTGTGCAAATCTTGCCCCTCATAGAATTATGTAGAAGCACAGCGTTATTTATCCCAACTGTATTGTCTATACCCACACATCATGATTTTCCCTTTCTATACCCCTTCCTTTGTCTACACCTGTCAAAGATGGGCACTCCATTGTCATTCAACTAACTTAGGTGCTTGAACTTGACAACACAATCCAACACAGTCCAGCATTCCACAGCAATAGTGAGTTATCTGAAGAAGTTGTTGACCACAGCCATTTACAGTTCAACTTATTATTATGGCCCCGTGATGTATACTTCATTTTTATACTTTTCTGCTGGATGGTTAAGACCTAGATAGAGAAAGACTTATATACCAACACATGTATTTTATGTTTCTTATGTGGTCAGTGAAGTCCCCTCAGGGTTTATCTTGTAGTCCTATATCTTATTCTGTAGATCCTTTGTCTGTGTCATCCATGTGGGCCACTTAAATTTTCATATCATGAAATTAGAAACTCATTTTCTCAGTTTCACTAGTCCTGATTCAATGATTCACAGTGTGACTAGTGGCTGCCTGATGGGACCCTGGCATTACAAAAACCATTGTAGGAGTCTCACAAAATCCTACTGAACAGCACAGGTAAAAACATGGTCGGATGAGAAAAAAATTGTGTAATAATCTTTGGAGAGCACCGGATTGAACAAAATGGAGAATATTTCTCTAAGGCAGCCCATCTTCAAGGCTTTGATATAGAAATGTGGGCATTCAAGAGTAAATTTCTTCCGACTTTTTGTTATCTGAAACCTTTTTTCTTATAAACACAGCTAAAGTTTTGTAATTATCTGGGATTATGCTTTGTCTAATATTCTGAATAATTTTAATGTAATATTATAATAATAAATAATATGTAATGAAAATATAATGTCAGGTAAATATATATGAAAAATAAAAAACAATGTTAGCACAAACCTTTATTCTCAATGAACTAATAGAAAGTAGTTGTTTATCTATCTTAACTCTCTTGTGTATACATATACATATATATATATATATATATATATATATATTTGTTTTTCTCTTTTTTTCACAACAAAACAATCCTTTATTTACACTTTTGTAAAGTTAGTAACACATAAGAGTAGGTTGCCTAGTGACTAATAACTAACATTAACCAGAAAGAATGTTCATCTCAGGAGTGAGGTAGCTTGTTTCTTTTAGGCAGTGGGGCCAAATCCCACCTACCCATATTTGTTTGATTTCCTAAGCTTGTGGTTCCTAACATATCCCTCTTTTTCACCTTGTTTTGCCAGAGATGGGGTTTCCACTACAGTTAGAGAAGCTGTATTTGGAGATGTCTTTAAAGGATCATTTCATACCTAAAGCCAGTCTAAAGACTGTAGCTACTTGAATTCTTCAAAAAAAAAAATCCAATATAGTCCAATAGTCCATAATAGTGGTATGTTGTTAGCATAAATGGCCGTTGTCAGAAGTTGTTGACTTGAGCCTTCTATAGCTCAGCATATTAATATGGCATTACCTTTAATACTTCATGGGTATACTTTCCTGCTGGATGGTTATGACCAAGTTAAAGCAAGACCTATAAACCTACAAATGTAACTGTATATCTGACAAGTTCAGTCAAATCCCCTCAGGATTTATCCTGGAACCATGTGAAGGACTTTATAGATCTTTTGTCAGTGTCAACCATCTGAATGTGTCATGGCCATTGCTTGACCAATTTGTTCTCTGTAAAAGCCTGAGGCAATTTTGTCTCTCTAGTGACTCTCCTTAGGCACACTGTACATCATCAATCACTTTCCCCTGTGGCTCCATAATCTCCTCGATTAGAAAATTTGGGACATCACTGAGTTATAGGACATCACCACCATCAAGTCCTCACTGATCTTGAAGGGATAGGGCCAAAATATTGGCTATCCTTATAGCCCTATATCTCTCTAATGTTTGACCTGCAAACTTTAGTTCTTAAACATCCAGAAGAGAAGCTTAATGATGCAATTATCCTGTAACAGAGGCAGTTGAGCTTTTCATTACTATCTATCTGAATATCAAATGCCTTAACGTAACATGGAACTGGTATTTTCCAACAACCATGGATATTCTAAACTTTAAATACTTATAGAATGTGAAAAAGACAATTATACATCTTTACACAGAAATGTAGAAATCAAACCATATACAACATTGTAGCAGGACAATCCTATGACTTTTTTTCTTGTGTCTTGTCTTCTTTCATTACTTTTTTTAAATAAACATTTATTTTAGAGAGAATGTAACAATATTGATACGACATTAGAAGCAGTACCTGTTTAGAAGATGAAAATGACATGTATTTCAAGCATTGTTTTAGTATTACACATTGCTATCCTCAATGTAGTTGTTTAGTTTACAGATACCAGCATACAGAATTAGTCAGGGTGAATGTTTTACCCATTAACTGCTATTTTCAAAAACCTGATAGAGATTCTTAGGACCATTGTCTTAACCAGCTTCTTTATATAAATGTATGGTTTTTGCCCCAGCCATATTTCCTAAGCTTTTTTCTTTCTCTCTCTTTGTTGTTTAATCCTTAAGTTATCACTTTCATTTAACTGTGTTATACCTTTCAATTTTTATTTCTTCTCTTGAGTTCTTATACTATGAAGACAATACAATATTTACACATGTGGGTCTGGTTTATTTCATTTATAAATATATCTTCAAGTTGCATCCACTTACCTATGAAGGCTAAAAATTTACTTTTTTTTTTACAGTTGATTAATACTCCATTGTATAAAAACACTACATCTTTTTACATCCATTCTTCTAGTAATGGGCATTTTGGTTATTTCCAAGGTTTGGCTATCACAAATTATGCTGCTGTAAACATAGATGTACTTTATCACTATGACATGATAGTTTCATTTCTTTTGGGAAATTCTGAGAAGGGCGATAACTGGATTGAATGGGAATTCCAGTCCTAGTTTTTAAGGAGTCTTCACACTGATTTCCATAATGGATTGCCACCAGCAGTGGAGATAGGTTCTTCCCCCAACCCCAGCCTCTTCAACATTTTTTGTTGGTTGATTTCTTTTTTTTTTTTTTTTTTTTTTTTTTTTTTTTTTTTTTTTTTTTTTTTTTTTTTTTGTCTTTTTGAGACAGGGTCTCACTATGCAGTTCAGGCTGGCCTTAAGCTCACTTTGTAGTTCAGGCTGGTCTTGAACTCACAACAATCCTCCTGCCTCAGCCTCCCAAGTGCTGGGATTACAGGCATGTGCCACCACACCCGGCATGTTGGTTGATTTCTTTGTGATAGCCTTTCTTTCTAGGGTGAGATGATATCTCAAAGTTGTGTTAATTTTCATTTCACGAATGGCTAGTGATGTGGAACATTTTTTTCACATATTTATTTGCCTCTTGAATTTCTTCCTCTGACAAGTGTGTTCACCTCAGATTCCCATTTTTTGATTGGGTCTTTAAATGTTGGGACTCTATGTTTTCAGTTCTTTATAAATCCTAGGTAGAATACGCTTGTCTGGGTGCTTATTAGTTAAGATTCTTTCCAAATTTGTAGGTGTTTTTTCAGTGTTCATAATTTCCTTGGATGTGCAGAAAGTTCTCAATAAAATGAAGTCCTAGTTGTTGATTCTTTCAAGTATTTCCTGTGAAGCTTTTTTCTTTTATTTTTTTTATCCCGCCTCCTGTGCAATTTTATTTTTGTCCATGAACTGTTTGCCTACCCCTATTCTTCAAGATTTCCATCTACTTTGTCTTCCAAGACATTTATTTATTTATTTATTTATTTATTTATTTATTTATTTTCATTTATTTTAGGAAAAGGTCTAGAGGGTTTTCATGGTCTCACTACTAGATCGGACTCATAGTGATTCTCCTATTTACAGCCTTCCAAGTGCTGGGATTACAGGCGTGCACCACGATGCCTAGTCTTAATTGGCATCTCATCACACCCCAGGGGAGGGACCAGCATGGAAGGCCCAAGTATCGAAACCCCGGCCCTGCATCTGTTTCCAGGTGCTTTAATCTGTTGAGCTATTTGGCTGTCCCACTTCCAGGAGATTTAGTGTTTCTGATTTAATGTTTAGATCTTTAATTCATTTTGACTTTGGTTTAGTGCAAAGTGATAGATGTGAATCAAGTTTTAGTTTTCAATTTGTAGAGAGCCATTTTTTAAAGAGGCTATCTTTCTTCTAGTGAACACTTTTGGCCTCTTTGTTGAAGATAAAATGCCTGAGTAGTACAGTTCTATGTGCATCTTCTAATCTATTTCATTGATCTTCAAGTCTATTTCTTTGCCAATGCTATGCTGATTTTATCACAGTAGCTTTATCGTATAATGAGTCAGGGATTATAATGCCTCCTGCCGCTAATATCATATTAAATGATCAGAAACGGAAATATTTCCCTCTAAAATCAGGAATAAAACAAGGATATCAATTATTGCCACTCCTATTCATTATAGTTCTGGAAACATTAGTCAGATCCATTAGACAAGAGAGAAAAGAATAAGTATAAGAAAGGTAGAAGTCAAATTATCAGTATTTGCAGATGACATGATAGTCTACAGAGAAGTTCCCAAAAACTCCACAAAGGAGATCTGTAGAGTTAGCATCCAAATTCAGCAGTGTACTCTGATAAAAACTCAGCACTCAAAAGTCAGTAACATTCTTACACAGTGACAAACTCACAGATAGAGAAATTATAGAAACCCACCCTATGGAATAATATAAAAGTGTTTAACCTAGAAGTCAACCTAACAAAGGATTAAAAGATATTTACAGTATTCTAAAAAGGGAACTGAAGAGGATATCAGAAAACAGAAAGATATTCCTTGCTTTTGGATAGGAGAAATCAACATTGGTAAAAATGTTTTTACCTTTTGAAATTGCTAAACAAATTTAAATCAATCCTAGTCAAAATACCATTAGCATAGCTCATAGCTCTGGAGAAAAAGTCATAAAATTCATTTGGATAGAGAAAGAGATAGAATAACATAAGCAATTCTGTCCACCAAAGGCAAGTCAGGGGTCACTACAATTGCAGAACTGAAATTACACTAGAAAGTTACTGTGGTAAAATCAAACTGGTATTGGAAAGAAAACGGAGAATGAATAGAATGGAATAGAAAAGGCAGATACATCCTCAGACACATTCAGCCACCTAATCTTTGACAAAGGAGCAAAATGTATTCGCTAGAAGAAAAGGTAGCCTCTTCAATAAATGGCTTTCTATGTGCTTAACCCTAAAACGATCCATGTCTATTACCATGCACTGAACTAAAGTAAAAAGTCCTACAATATTTAAATACTAAAATAAAATCATCAAATTTACTGGAAAAGAAAATATGCAGAAATCAAAGACATACAATAGGCAGAGACTTTATGACCAAAACACAGGAATTACTACAAAGAATCAACAAGTGAGATCTCATTAGAACCTTGTATACAACAAAAGAAATCTACCGCAGAGATAAAAGACAACCCAAAGAAAGAAAAACATGATACAGGCAATTTTCCCATAAAGGACTGACATCTAGAACATGTGAAGAACTGAGAAAAGAAGTCAGACCACCAAAATTCCAAGACCCAATCCAAAAATGGACATATAAAGTGGATCTATATCTCTGAGATAAAGAAATACATAAAAAAGTGTCCAACGTTGTTGGTCATTAGAAAAATTAAAACAACACTGAGATTCAATCTCAACCTAGAAAGAATGGTTATCATAAGGAAATAAACTGATACCAAGTGCTGAATGGGATATAGGGGGAAAAAACAACTTCCTCCATTTTTGGTGGGCATGTAGGATAGTACAGCTACTGTGAAAAAAATCAGTTTCTAAATTTAGTTCAGCAGCACAAATGTCTTCTTGACAAGTACAGGGACCAGGATTTGATTCCCTGTACAAAATAAAGAAATCTAGGATTAGAGGTCCCATTTGAACTAGCTATTCCCCTTCTTGGTATCATCCTACAAGACTTAAAATGTCATACTACAGCAATATACGCACACTTATGTTTACAACAGCACAATTGGAAACAACCTAGATGTCCATCAGTTGAAGCATGGATAAAAAAGATGTGTCTTTTTATATAAAGGAGTACTGCTCAACCATAAAGAAGGATAAACTGGAGAGTTCTATAACTAAATGGATGCAATGGAAGATCATACTCGTAAGTGAAGTAAATCAGACCCACAAACATAAACACTGTATCAATTCACTAGTGGGAGAAACTGAACAAGAAAATAGGATCTGAAATGTAAACAAGGTATTGTGAACTAGGAAGAAACTGTTTAAAAGAAAAGACAAACTGTGATGAGGAAAGGGGAAAGGAAGAAAGAAAAAAATAGTTGTATGCACATGATAGTTACGATGTTTGTACAACCTCCTCCTCTTAGTTCCTTGAAAAGAATGTTTTGTACAAATACTGTTTGGATGACATCATGCCTAAATCTTGAACTCTGATTAACTACTATGAAGAAAATATGCAATGTGTCAACTCTTGCAATTGTCCTACTAACCTGTTCCAAAACTCTGTTCCATTGTTGATCTTTTTCTCTTTAAAATAACAAATAATAAAATTGATTTGTTGGTTCCCACTGCTGCCACACATTTACCCGTCGAACTCCTGTTGCTTACACTGTTCTCCTTGCTCAGTAAAAGACACTGCTCCCTGCAAGTAGAAATCCTCGAAAATGACACATGAATCCCCCTTGTCTCTACATCCATATTTCACACATCAAATTTGAGGAATAGAGATTCAAAATACATGCCACAGCAGTCACTTTCTCTGTGACTGATACTTTCACATGTCTGCCCAGGTGAGTGCAGTAGCCTTCTTCCTGGGCTTCCTGCCACAACCTTGGCGATCCTCAATATCTTGTGACATATTGTTTTTACAGCCCCGGAGTTCCTCAGCATACCCATCAAATTGTTGTCTCTTGCTTCGGTCCTTCTAGAGGTTTTCCTTCATGCTTTCCTGCAAGCCCCTCCAGAGTAGGTGACCCAGCTCCTGCATTTCTCTGATTCCTGTTCAACTCCTGGACCTTTATTCCTTGTCCTCACTCACTGTAGATTCATTGATCATGGATGGCACCCAGCCTGCACCTGTCTCTTCGCTCCCTTTTTAGTCCTGAATTTCATAGGCAAATATCTGGACAGTTGTTTACTTCCTGCATTGAGGTCTTCACTTAAATGTCTCTTCTTGCAGAGCTGTCACTGCTCAGCATAAAGTACCATTCCTCTCTACTAATCCTCTGACAAGCTTCATGTTTTCCTGGTTGCATATGATGTTACTACTTGTACATGTTACCTGTATTTGATCATCTTTAAATTTCTCTGTTGTACTTCTTGAATATATAACTTATTGAATAACTTGGGTCTAGATTCTATTTCCTGCTTAATTGATTGCTTTTTTTTTTTTTTTTTTTTGGTGGAACCGGGGATTGAACTCAGGCCCTTGCACTTACCAGGCAAGTGCTTATTTTACTGAGCTATATCCTTGGCCCCCTTAACTGATTACTGCCTGTCATCATATGAACTTCTACCAGATTAGATTATTGCATGACCATTGAACATCAAATATGCTTCTTTTGCTCCACAGATTCTCTTCCCTTTTGAGCTTTGCTCATGTTCAGGTGCAGTCATTTATTATTCAAATTTACATCTGAAAATGTATTATTTAAGAATGGCTCTCACTAACACAACACCTTTCAAATCCACTCAAACTCGTCTGTACTTCCTGAATGGTAATTGAGATGGTTTTTTTTAGATACTTTCAGTGTGTCTGTTTTCCTTAAGAAGTTCAAGACTCAGATCCTTCATGATTTTATCTTTTGTCTTTTATTATCTGTTCGTTGGGCAATACCTTGCTTTTTCTCATCAGATTGCAAATGGTCTATGCAATTATTTTTTTTAACCACAAGTTGTAAGGATTTTTTAAATTTTTAATTAGTTAATAATTTTTTGCGGGGATACTGGGAATCAAACTCAAGACCTTGCGCTTGCCAGCCAGATGCTCTGTTATTGAACTATACCCCTGACCCTGTTTTTCTTTTTTACATTTTGCAAGCTTTTACTGCTTTTTGTATAACTAGGAATATGACTTTTACTCAAAAACTGTCTTGCTGAAGTATGTCCTTTTGCAGTAAGTTATTATTCCCTTACTGGTAAATTTCTCCAATTTTTGCTTATTTGAAAATGTATCTGTTTTATGCTTATTCTTGTGAGATATTTGTATTTCACATTCAGTTTTAGGTTCTTTCTTATGACTTGTCAATACCTCAGAGATATCTCCTTCCTTCTGGCTTTCAACTTTTGCCATTGAAACTTTCATATATTCTTTGGTACTTGCTGAGAATTTTTCTCTGTTTTATAATATATTACTTTGTGTTATGTAACTGCACTACAATTTGTCTCTGTATGATTTCTTTTTACTTAGACCTTTGTTGACATAATGCCTCTTGTAATATTGTTTATGCCATTTATTTTGATTAAACAAACATGAACTATGATTTAATAAAAAAATTGGGACTCTAGTTTTTGGTCAAGGTTTAAGTAAACAAGGGCTAAATCATCTGATTTTTTTTCTAACTTATATGTTGAAATCTTTTATATTTTTAAAAATCTTTGTTTCTCAGTTTCCTTAAGTAATGTTTTGTATAACTTCTAGTTCACTATTTTAAATGAATTTAAATATGTTTCAGTTTATTGAGAACGTCTAATCAGTTTATTCATTTGGTTTTTTATTTCATGTATATCATATACATTCAAATATACATTTTCATATATATATATTTGTGTGTAGCAAATATATATGATTGATTTGGAACACTCCAATGGATCATTCAAATATCTGAATGAACTTGAGTTATCTTTTTTCTTTTTGTTCAATGTTTTGCTAATATATATCCTATCTTGTTACATATTTCTCATGGTATGTGTAACAAAAACTGTATTTCAAAAACTGTATTTTTGTCTTGCTGAAGTATGTCCTTTTGCAGTAAGTTATTATTCCCTTACTGGTAAACTTCTCCAATTTTCTCATGGTGTGAGAAATGTCTTTGAATATTTATAGTTAAACACTTATTTGTATTTTGATTAAATATACAACTAATGGCAATATTTATTTTTCATGGTTCTCCCTCAAAATATCATTTTTTATAACTGCTAGTATCTTTCAATGAATCCCATATTTGCTTTATTGAACTTTTATGAACACTGATATATTTACAGTGAGGATGCTTTCATTCAGTCTCTCTGTTTCTCTGTCTGTCTATTTATCTGTCCATCTATCTAATCTATCTGTCTGAAACCAACTTGAAACACCAAGGTTACACCCCTTTGGGAGTCTTTGGCTTAGTCCTATACACTTATTCATCTTCTTTCTTTTTTTCTTAGACAGCCATCTTGTTTAAATTTTACCTACTTTTCTTCTGGGCTTTATTACTCCAAGCTCACATTCTAACCTTTTATTTGCTTTACTTTCAAATTCAAATTTTATTTCACATTTGCCCCCTTTTTCATATGATAAACTCTAAAGCACTGTACATATGTTTCAATGGAGTAAAAATCAATTTTCCTTATTTATCTGAGCAATTGTTAAAATAGGAACATCCTGTATGAATTAGTATTATACAGCATTTGAAGAATTCCAAAGCAAAACACAAAGCTAATTAAAAAATAATAATAGTAGAAGGAATTAATGAGTTACAACTGGTCCCAGGAATGGTCAAGAATACCTCCCAAGAAATGTCATAAAGTCTGGCTGTTTATGCTGATTTTGTTCTACAATTTATTGCCATTCTGAGTTGCTGTTTCTTTTAAGAAATGCTGATCTTTTTAATGCTGCCAAAGAAAGTCTCATTTAGCCAATATGTACAAGTATTTCATTGTGTTCCACAAAAGGGTAATTTGTCCTTGTAGATTTTTTATAACTCTCCTTAACCCACTTAGTAAGGTGAAATAATTTCCCCCGGGTGGGTCAAAGCACTCTGCAATAGTGTTCTTCAGTCTTAGAGTTTCTACAGCAAACATTGGTTTTTTGATAAACTGCTATGAATTCAATTAATTTTGTCATACTTAAGTCTTTTTCATTATTTATAATAGGAAATGTCTAAGAAATTATCATGCAAATAGTATTTTTTCTTCTCTGCTTTGGCACCATGCTCTAAGAAAAATTTGGTTATCCATCTATAATTTGATGAACACCGTAAAGGTAAAAATTGTCAATGAGAATAAAATAAGTTAATTTTGGACATGAAGAACAGACAGAAAAGCTTCTCTAGAGAAATTAAAATAAAATAAAGACTGAGATCAACTGAGAATTCGCGTGAGTGGGAAAAGTAAAAGGAAGGAAAACATTCTAAGCGGAGGGAAGAAGATGTACAAGGACCTTGAGATAGAGCAGGTAGAGGACTGGGGAGATAGCTCAGTAGTCTAGGTGCCTGCCTAGCAAGCGTGAGGACCCAGGTTCGATCTCCAGTACGGCACACCGTGCAAGCCCTGAATCCCAGTGCGGTGGTACATGACTGTAATCCCAGTACTGGTGAGGCTGAGACAGGAGGATCACTAAGAGTCTGAGCTGAGTAGTGAGACCCTGTATCTAATTTAAAAATAAAGTTAGAGAAGCAGCACAAAAATGTACTTAGGGATGGAAATGGCTAGAAGGGTTTTGTTAGAAGATGCTAAGAAAGTTAGATTTAAATCTATTAACAATGTGAATCATTAAAGGTATTTTGTTGTAAAATGAAAAATTACATTTGACATTTTAGGGCCCCTTTTTTTTGGGGGGGTACCAGGGATTGAACTCAGAACTCTGCGCTTGCCAGGCAGGCACTTATTCTATTAAGCTATCTCTTCAGATCCACATTCAACATTTTAAAAAGTCATCATAGTGGGAAAAACAGATTTGGCAGGACTTGGGGCAAGAGAGGATTTGAGACTAGTGAGGAGACATGGTTGGGCTGAACTCTGATGTTACCGTGGAAATGGAGACAAGGTGGCACATTTGAGAGGCACCAATAGATGCAATGTGTGGGACTTGGCCACTGAAACAAGGTGCAATGGCTCGTGCCTGCAATCTGATCACTGGGGAACTGAGAGAGAAGGTTCAGTGTTAATCTGAACTGCATAGCAAGACTCTGTACCAAATAAATAAAAATTAAAAAAAAAATTTGTTTATTTGTTTTTTGGCCAGCTCAGCCTGCCCTGAGGAAAAGGCTGGTATGGCTTGTAGTGCTGGGGATCGAACCGCAGTGCCCTAGGCAGGTGCCTAGGCAGGTCCCTAAGCTTGCCTAGGCAGGTGCTTTAGATCTCTTAGCTGTCTCGCTGGCCCTGAAAAAGCAATTTAAAGGAAAGAAAACCTGATGCAGAGTCTGCACAATAAACCTCAGTTTCCAGTGGAGGTGTGATCTCTTTATCATCAATGGATGAATAAACATCACTCTTTCAATCTTCACCTTCTTCCCTTTACTTTCTAACAAACCCATTCCTTACTGCAAGCTTGCCACTAAAATGCCCTTGAAAATTATTCCCCTCAAAATTAAATGAGATTTTCCCCCCTTTACAGTGTCAAATTCAAGATGCGCTTGGTTCTTTTCAGTCACCCTTGATTCCCATCCCATGTTGTGCCTTCGATTTTGTCTTTAAAAAGTCAAACAAATAAAAGGAATGATTTTATGTTATTTGATCCTTTCACGTCTTCACTGCACGTAGAAGAGAAAGACTGTTTCATTTATTAAGTTCTTTTCCCCTATGTTGTGCATTTAGTTAGCTTTGATTATACAAATAATTATTATACATAATAATATGTGTTTCTAAATTTATAAAGCATTAGCAAGTGATCTGTGGCTTAATTATACAGTCTTGAACTGGTAGGAGTACTACCTGTCATTTTGGCCCATGGCTGCACTCTCTAATAAGGTATCTGATCATATAAGAATGATTTCTGAAGCTAGAAACTGGGCTTAGAGTTTAGTTCATTAGTGCCTCCAAAGTAGAAGGTCTTGTCATGCAGCTGAGTTTTTACCTTGCAACTAAATTATACTCATGAAGAATTTATATTACTAGATTAGAATTTAAATCTAGTATTAGACTCTTTGTCATATAAAACAACATATAATAAAGTAAAAATCAAGATACCAAACTGTATTTTTTGTTGTAAAATATAAAAATGTACGATATAATCAGCCTACGAGTTGAGCACCTCAGACCTGAAGATTAGAGTGTCACAAGCTGATTTTTCTATAGACTTTCATAAGGAGGACGTTTTACAGGTGAGGTGTTTTAAAATTATAATTGCCTTTATAGTCTTAATAAACTGAGGAGCAAATGCTTAGCTTCCTGCTTATTTAGTTTCAAGGGGGTGAACAGTCCTGATCACAGCCTGTCATTCTTGAGACAGATAAGAAATGGGTGCAGCAGAATTTGCCTTTGTGACAGATGGCAAAACAGTGTGCAAGGCTCACGGGAATCACTAGAAGCGGAGACAGTGAGGGTCATCTACGTCTTATGAGGAAATGTGGCACTTGTGCTAGATTATGCTGAAGCTCAGCAGACCTGGACGATGTCAGAAAACAAAAGTTTTGTGCTGGCGCCACCCCCGAGACACGCTGACAGGGCAATCAAGACTGGGCATGGTAGCATGTGCCTGTAATCCCAGCTCTTTTCAGGGAGGCTGTAAACAGGCAGATCACTAGAAGACCAATCTAGTAGTGAGAACCTGTATATCCTGTAGACCCTTCCCTAAAATATAAACAAACAAACAAACAAACAAATAAATAAATGTAAAGAAAGAAAACAAAGCTTTAATTGTGGATTTCTATATCACCATCAGTCTTCTCTGGAAGTTTAGGACTCAGGTTGAGTTCCACATTTTCAACATTTTATTTAAGTTCCAAATCAGATTTAAGATTAACAAATTCATGAATGTTTCATCACTTCTTCCCAGGTACTTCTTGTTCAGAAATTAGTCACAATTTGAATTTTCTGATTTTAGCAATATGAAGAGAAGTTTAGAGAAGTTAATGTGATGGAAATAAATCTAGTTTTATCTGGGATTTGTAGGAATATGGAATCATCTGGTTTATGTTCATGGAAAAAGGTAACATTACTTTAGTAAATTTGCCATTTTACGTCTGTTTGCTTTATTTATGTACCTAAAATTCAGTTTTACTAATCAACATTAGAATATACACCCACCAAATATAATCATTTCTGTGGTTGAAACAGAATAGTGGCTTGCTTAGAGAGTGATTTTTGCAGTGCATCTTAGAATTCATCCTGTTTACATGACTTGATTAAATATGAATCAAATGCTTCAGAGTATTATCGTGTTCATGTGATTCTTGGAGCCTGGACAGAAATCTCCTGTGTTAGTTCAGAAAAATTGCATACCATTTTACATTCTGTCAACTGTGCATATTCCCATCATCTGTTGGTGAACATCCCTCAATTTCAGGGGAAATTTCAAATAAAAAGTGCACTTGAACTTTTTACTCCTCTAACTGCTCCTGCATCACCCTGGGATGGTTGCCAAGCAATAATGTGATTGCTCTACAGGCAGCGGGCAGCAATTCAGGGGTGCTTTTCCATTTGTAATGCTTCTCAGTAGAATGAGGTTGTCAGGGGACAGATGACACAATGGAGAAGAGAAAGAAAAAGATGCTGTGTGAAGAATTCATACCAAAATGACTCTCAGTTATTTTTTAAACCTGTGCTTTGAAACAAATTTGGATTCAAAGAGAAGAATAGGGAGAGTGTTCTTGTTCCTTTCATCTAAATTTCTCTACTAGTAACATAACCATAATGCAATCAACAAAAGCAGGGAACTGTCCTTGATACAATCAACTAGAGACTATATTCATATTTTGCTTTTAAATATGGTTCTTTTGAATATCCTTTCAGCACTTGTATAGATTGGTATAATGCACTAAGGTGAGGATAGAATGTATCGTCACTCTCAAAAGAAACTCATCCAGCTGTGACTAGTCACTTCCTTTTTCCAGCTGCAGGCCTGAGAAATTACTGATTTGCTCTCTATCACTGAAATTGTTTTCATTTTAATAAGGTATAAGCATAAAATCCTAATTATGCAGCCTTTGGAAATGATTGTCTTTAAAGTGTATTTTGAAATAATCTATGACTCTCAACAAGTTGTAGAACTAGGCAGAGTTCCTGTGACGTGGCTTACCATGACGAAGACATCAGACTTACCCAGAGTACACTGTTGAGATCAGGAAACTGCCTACTTCAGTTATACTTTTT
The DNA here is from genome assembly GCA_004027165.1 of Ctenomys sociabilis. Taxonomy (NCBI): domain Eukaryota; kingdom Metazoa; phylum Chordata; class Mammalia; order Rodentia; family Ctenomyidae; genus Ctenomys; species Ctenomys sociabilis. The sequence goes on from PVKA01031095.1 coordinate 24,266, forward strand.
CCCATAGATATAAACCTCAAGAATCATGAATATATTTTAGATATCTATAGCTTAGTCTTTTCTGGAATTTAATTCAAATGTAATTGTACAGTCTGTATGAATTTTAGTCTTGCCACTTTGATTAGTATGACATTTTGGGGATTCACTCAAACAATGGCTAGCATCAACAGTTTATTCTATCTTCCCAAGTGTACCCATTGCATGCACATGAACAGCCATCTGTGTTTCCTTCTATTTGCTGAAGGTCATTTAATTTACTTCTATTTTTTTCAAATATTACAGACAAAGTTCTTATGCACAGTCTTGAATATATTTTTAAGTGAACACTTTCCTATTTCTTTAATCTAAATACAAAAGGTATGGTTAAGTGTGTACTTAAACATATAAGAAACTTTCAGACTTTGTAGAATGGTTGTACCATTTGTCATTCCCATTAGAAACATGTGACAGATTCATAGGGTCTGGTCTGTATCATTTTGTATTGTCAATATTTCTTAATTTATCCATTTTAATACATTATATTAGAGTATCATTATATCTTTAATTTTCATTTACTTAATGGGCCAATTTTTTCATGTGTTTGGTTTTGTTTTGTGTTTTTTGCCAGTAAAAACTTTTCAAGATTTTTTGCTCATTCTGTAATTGAATTCTTCTCTTTTTATGGTTCATTAAAAAAAGTTCTTTTCATATTCCAGATACAAGAACTTTATAAGAATAACAGTTTGTAGATACTTTTTGTTAATCTGTGGTTTGTCTTTTTAGCACTTTAATAGGATCTTTTGCAGACCAAATGTTTTAAAATTTTTATCATTATTTGTCATAATTTTCTTTTGTAAATTACTGTATTTAATTGCTGTCTTGTCTAATTTGTTTCTTAACCCAAATTAACAAAAATTTTCCACTAAAGATTTTAGTGCTAGTTTAATTCTATTCATAATCAGTTTTGTACAAATAGTAAATTTAAGGTTGAGATTTACCTAGGCATGATTAATTATATAATTTGTAAGAAGAGTATTTGTGCTTGTTGAATTACTTCTGTATTTTTCTAAAATGTAAGTGGCAAGCGTTCTTTGAGTGTCTGTTACTGGATCTTTCTAGCCATATTTTTGTTTCATTAATTTTCAAATGCATAGAAAAATTTAAAAGTTGGCAATGTATATTCTCCAACTTTTTCATTTTTAAATCATGTTATCTTTTTAAAGCTCTTTGCCACTTGTATATATTTTAATTGAATTTAATTTTACTTATTTCATTATTTTGTACAGGGTCTTACTACACAGGTTCGACTTACAGTGATCCCCTGTCACAGCCTCCCCTCGCGTTGGGATTATAGACATTTGCCATGATGCCAGGACTCCAGAGCGGGCTCAGCGAGCCTGGGGGCGGGGCCAGCACTGCTGATGTCATCTGGGATTGAATCCTAGCCCCAGCACTTGCTTTTGTGTATATTTTAGGATTGCTCTGTGGATAGTTATAAAAAAATCACATCAAGACATATATGGAAATAGAATGTTATTAATCCAACTTTACAAAAATTTAGTAATTTATCATGTTGTACCTTGCAAGTAATGATCTTGGTTTATTTCTTCATTTCCTTATGTCATTGTTTCATCACTGTTTCATAGTTTCAGGTTTGTATGTGCTATAGAGCTTTTGTTATTTTTATAACGCAAAGTGAGATGAAGTGTTCCATTGGGGGAGGTAGAGTATTGGTAATTTGTAAGTTTGGATTTCTAATTAGTTTTTACTTCTACATGGAAATTGGTTTTCCTGCTATAGTCTTGCATCCTGTGATGTTGCTAAACTCATCTGTGATTCTAGAAGACTTTCTGTCCTCTCTGCCGTCCCATCAATGAGTAGGGTAAGTTAACCTTTCTTTCTTTTTCAATCTCTTTGCCTTTCATTTCCCTTTCTTGCCTCATTACAGTAGCGAAAACTTCAACTACTACAGTGAACAGAAATAAGAATAGTCAGCATACGTGCTTTGCTGCCAATTTTGGGGGTGTCTTAATCACTTCCCTCATCCTTAGGACAAAATACTCAATGAATACAAATTAAAGCAAGAGAGGTTTATTTACCTCGATTTCAGTCTTTGTTCCACTGGCTCCAGGGCAGATAAAGCATGGCAGAGGGGTGTGGTGGGGTAAGCAGAATGAAGGGAAGAGCCTCAAAGGAAGACACACCCTCAACCCTGTCCTCTCCAGGCTCCACCACCAACAGCAAACAGCAATCCAGCTGTAGCGTTCTTTGCTTGTTCCCTTCCAAAGGCCTACCTCTGCATAGGCTTTTGGGGGTAACTACACATAAGTCCTGACAGAGGAAAATGTTCACTC
>PVKA01031096.1:0-26618 GCA_004027165.1 Ctenomys sociabilis
CTGCAGGATACTAATCAGCTTTTCTTCTGGATGGTTAACAACCTAAGATCCCAAGTCAGAGTTGAAGAAATAGAAGAGCCACAAGGCCAGCCAACATTTTGGACCTAGCCTTTCAAGGTCAGCGAAGACTCAGGACATAGGAGAACCTGTACTGCAATATTATGAGACTCAGGTGAGCTCCAAATTTTCTGAGCAATGAAATGTTCTTGTGGTACTGATAAAAAAAAGAAAATCACGTGTCTTTGGAGAAGCTACTGAACTTCTCTGTACCTCTTGCTTATGAATGGAGGATAACAAAACCATCTTCATAGGAAAGATGTGAGGATTGAACTGTATGGTGCACAAAGACCTAGAGCTGGGTCACCCTTGCATGGTATGGCTGGAGACCAGGTATTCTGGAGAGGTGGGATGACATTCATGCAGGAAGGTCTCAGGGAGCAACAGATAGTCGACTGTGGAGGGGAGGGGTGAGCACAAATGCAGGGGGAGGCAGATCACAGGGTGGATGTATCCTTTGAGTCAAGCCTCTTACACAAGTTTTGGTGTGGGATGTTAAAGGTCTGTGTTCAGCAAGGACTCTGATTGCTATTCATCTGTCCTTGTAGGACAGATGTTATTCTGTTTTTATTCTGCTGGTTCACATCTGCAGGATGCGTGGCCTGGGTCATCCAGAGTCAACACACTACCAGAGCTTTGAGGGACTTTCCTTGTTTTATTTATGAGTATAAAACACAACCCTTACCAGCTGGGAAAGTTGGAAGCACTCTGGTTCCCCATTAACTCTGTGACAGTGTGGACCACAGCCTGTAGCAGACCATCTATGGACCCTGGCAAGGCAACTGAGCACTGCAGAGTTGAATCTGAATAGACTAGATTTTTGGCTGTGTGTGTGCTGAGCCATGGACTTCTCTGCATTGAAAATTAGTAGTGATGAGAACACCCAAAACTGAAGACTGTCTAAACCAGGAGTCTCCAACATAGCATCCTCTGACTTCCATTGCTCTAGGCAATGGGGTGTAGCTGTTGGGTAATACGATTTTCTAATGACTCGCTTGTCTGTGAGAATTGGGAAATCAGGTGAGAGCTCCAGGAGCGCTAGCAAGCAAACAGAAATCCTCACACAGCAAACAATAGCAGCAACAAGCACACTGTAAAAAAAAAAAAAATCAATAAATATTTGCCATCTAGAATGAATGAATGAATACATGAATGGAATTTCCTGAAGAAAGCCCTATTACCAAAACCATCAGCTTATTTTAGAGGTCGATGGAGAGCTAGGCCTGTTTCCCAGGAACTGTCAGTGCTGAATTAAATGTGCTTTGTGGCATTTCCATTCCCGGTAGTGAGTTATGTAGCGCTGTTCTGGCCCTGAGCTGGGGGCTATCTCCAGCAGAATGAGAGACAGGAGGTGAGGGATGGTGCTGGGAAGCGGCTGCACCTAAGGTGACGGGGTTAAAACTCACTCTGGACTTCAGTGTTAAGGGCAAGCCTTTAGGGGCTACCTTTTCAAGTTTATCACTTCGAGCTGGACATTTTCTCAGGGGCTCATGCTGTTGATGTTTCTAGAGCTTGACTGTGCTGGGTAACAAGGCTGAAGGTATGACATTCTTCTTTTTCACAGCATGCCAGATTTCAGATTGCACAGCACTCTGTATTTGCCGAGATGCTTTAGCATCCTTCTACCTTTGGAAATCTGCAGGACACCCACATGAAGGACTGTTTCCTCCACTGGTAAGAATGTGCAAACTGACGTCTGCAAAATAAAAGATTTCTTTACATTGTGTAGGGGCCAGATGGCAAGGGAGAAGAAGAAACTGCATCTCTGGACCTCTGGTCCAGGATCCCCTCCATGACAAGCTGCTCCAAAATGAAATATGCCTTAAAGGAATGACAGTGCTGAAGGTAAATTCCTCTTCCCTTCCTGTGATAAGGCAGCTCATACTCCTCACCAGCCATGCCACTTTCTGCCTCCCCCAGCTTAAGGTCCCCAAATCAGCTGGCTGCTTGGTGTAAGTACATGCTCGATGGCCCACCCATAAAGGTTTTGATTCTGTAGCAATTTGAATGTTGACACACTCAACAAGTGATTCTGTTGCTCATTAAATTTTGCAAATAGCTGGGTTAGGGAACACAATAGATTTTAAAGGTCACTGAAGCTAGACAGTATCAACTCTCAAAATCTCCCTTCAAAATATGAATGTACTATACACGACTGCCAACAGATCACTTCATAGAAACCTAGGGTGATGATGGGAGGTGCAGGCCATGGGAGCATTGTCTTGCCTTGAGCATGTCCCTCCTTCCTCGCACAGCGCCTGGCATGACGGTTCTACATAGTACTAAGTACTAAATAACAAGGCCCTTTAGATGATTAACTAAATGTATTTAAAACTGCCTTTCTTTCTGTTCTTTCACATTAAAATTTATGGAATAAATTTTCTGCCTGTGAAATAACTTTGATCTTTGTAAAGATCTTTGTGTTTCAGGGAGTTTTCATTCGGAAGAGGTGTGGCCCATAGGACAAGAAGCAATGGGGCTTCCTGGGGAGAGCATGCAATTCAGCATCAGAAAGCTCAGCTTCTCACACATCCAGCTGTGCAACCAGGGGCACTTCACTTAACCTCTGGGAACATCCATTTCCTGCTCTGTAGACCTAGAGGGAACAATTTACCTAATTTGCAGGTAATTGTGAAAAGATAAGGGGAAAAAACGTAGTAAATGGCAAAGCCCAGTGCAAATATAAACGAGTGTTAGCATGATTATTACTACTGGGGGAAGCTGCAGGCTGGTGGCTGTGCTGCTGAGCTTCTCCTGCAGTGGGATGGGTGTGGTACCTCACCAGCTCCTCTGAAGTGTCTGAGCTCTGGACAGCTGACTTGGGCCAGCAAAGTCTGTGACCAAGTGACAGGTGTAACTGTGGCTGAATCCACAACCTACACCTCCAGTTCTCCATCGGGAGATCCGTCAACAATCACGTTTAGCTTATTGTTATTACTGTTAGCTTCCTTTTTTAGATGGGGCTCTCTTTCTGTACCTGTCCTTGAGCTTCCTGTGTAGCCCAGGCTGGCCTTGAACTCATGGCCCCCTTTCTGACTGCTGGGATTACAGATGTGTACTGCTGCACCTGACATGCATACTCCTAATTTTGAAGGAAAGTTTTGAAAAAGCTGATTCTAGGCTTTACCCCTGGGAAGGACTCAGTGTCTCTGCATTCAGTGACGAGGAACATCTTGGTTACCCATACCACTGAGAGAGAAGTACTGCTAGCAAGAGCAACAGGCTGAAGTGGACTATCCCAAGGATATGCTTAAAGTATCATCTTAGTCTCTAAGGGCCATACCAAATGCCAGGAATTAAACTGAGTGGTATGTACAGGTCATGCAAAGAGCTCTAAACATGTCACAGGTGTTATTTCCAGTGAGTGAAAATAGCACTAACTACTAGTCTCTGTCCACATTGTGAAGGCCTGAGAATACCCAGAGGAGAGGAGAGAAGCAAGTATCTTGATGCAGCTGCAAGGTTCTTGGTGACATCAGCCTGTTAATTCCTAGCTCAGAATCCCACCAGGCTCTCATGGCACGGAGAGATCTCATCTTAACGCAGAACCTAAAGTGATTGCATAGCAACAGGCTTCCAGACCACAGGACCCTAAGGACAGCAGACTGGGAGGCATAGTGGTGGTGGGATTTTCCCCGAGCCATTTGCTTACGCCTCAATCAGCATATACTTAGCTTCGCCTTGTTTTGATGGCGAAGTGCTCAGGTTGTGGTTTACATGGTCTCTTCCTCTTCCTATGTTTACTCTGTTCCTTTATCCTAATTAGTTTTCTGCCAAGGCTCTTCCCCCAGATAGCAGTGAACGGTAAAGGACAAGTCTGGGATTCCCTCTGGGGGCACGAGTGAGGTGTGAGAGGAGGGGCTCAGGCTCATGCAGGACTTTGGGTGTGGAAGTGGGTTCAGAAACTAATGCAGGGGACCTGTGAATGGGCAGATAAAGAATAATTTCCCTTGAGGGTCCAGCCCAGCCTCAGAGCATCCCATCTCCTAGGAGAAGCGATCAAATGGAACTGTGCTTGTTTCAGGGTAGCTAATCTACAAGGGAGATTTTTTCAGTCCACACCCCATCTTGCCTTTTGCTGCCTTTGTGGATTTCAGTTCATTTATACATGGATTCAGTTGCTTGTTAGTGTGCTGTGTAGTGCTTCCCTAAGGATGTACTGTAACTCTGCAGATGGATGGCATTTTTTATTTTATTTTCTTAATATTATTCTTGGCTTTTCAAGGAAGATTTTTTAATGATTACTCCTCCTGGTATTATTTTAGTTTCCAATTACGATGTGGGTATACTCTAGCACACTGCTATTTTGTAAATGGATGTATATGCTTATTGTTAATTGATTCCCCAAACAGGCCCCACATGCTTGCATTTAGATTGTGTATTATATTATTTTCATGCCACCAGGCTGGCTCCCTGCCAGGGGGGACTCTCAGCCTGCCAGAAGCACGGAGGATGAGTCTTGCTTTCCCTGACACCTGTGCAAGCCGTCTTGCTTGCCCTTGGCTTTGCTCTCCAGGGAAGAGGAGCTGAGGTGGCACTCTGTTGTCTAAAACACCTGAGATCCTCTTGTTTTGTTTTTGTAAGAAAAGAGCTCCAAAAAAGATTCAATTCTTTTGCCCTAGACTATCCATCTTTTTGTGAAAACAGGAAAGAAGGGTGAACTTCGGTCAGAATGTCTTAATCTCTGTCCATCTATGGCGGATTCCAGACACTGGCACCTTGAGTCAGTGCTCCGCGAAGCTTTCCCTGGGACCCCAGACCAGTTAAGGAGTTCCTTCCTCCAGGCTCTCTCAGTTGCCTGCCTCTCAACCCCAGCAGCTACAGGGCTATTTTCCTACTAATTTATCTAATTCACCTCCAGACTGTGAACTTGGGCTGGGACATTTTCTTTTCACTAATGTCTAGTGTACTTTTGATAGCTGGTAAATAAACTCAACAAGTAAATGAAAGAATGTGAATGTTGTTTTCGAAGAGTTCTGCTGGAGTTCGGTAGAGGGTTCATGCAAATGATGATGTATAATTCATAATAATCATTGTCTATCTTCAAAAATCATAATATTTATTAAAGCCTGAAAGCTAAATTGGAAAAAAGGGAAAGAAAATGGAGAACACTGCAGGTGCTAGGAGATGGGTGTTTCAAAGGTGTTGCAGAGGTCCTGGAGAAGCACAGAGCTGTGGGATGAAATGGGTAACAGCTCCTTAGAAGAATGGGTATACAATCGGGGACTATCTTACACCTTCTATTTCTTATTTTGTAAGATGGAGTGGAAAGGAGACTGAATCTAGATGTTTTATTATTGTTATTGTCATTATTATCATTTTCTTTCTATAAGCTGTAGTCTTTAAGATGCTGAAGTGAAGATGTGGTATTAATTTGGAATTCCAGTTCAGTGATCTACAATAGTTTCAGTAAAGCACATGAACCTTATAGCACTTGCCCTCTTAGGCAAGCTGTTTGTTTTTGAATTGTTCTTTGAAATCAATGAATTATTTTTTGCACATCCATGAATTTAGTTTACATTCCCTCCCAAGGCAAGAGAGATTACAGTTTTCAATAGAATGGCCAAAATCCCAAAGGTAGAGAGAGGTTCAGGCATCAATTAAAAGGCATGAAAGCCCTGAGCGGTAAGGTCAGGATTTGGAGTTCCAGGATTTACAACCCCTACCTCAGAATTGGTGGCCTCCTTCACCTCCGGGTGAGACTGGCCCTGGCCGTGATAAAGTCTGTCAAAAGAAGCTAATTTTGCAAGTTGGATAGCAGCATGGATGTTTATGTAATGCTAGCCTGAGGTTTAATGCCACAATTAAAAGAATAACAAACCCTCCTGCTGAGAAGCCTTTTGGCCACTCCAGATCCTTTAATTCCCATCAGAGAACTGCTTGTCACTTCCAAGGGTTACCCACAACAGGGCTGGCTTTGGAGACCTAAAGGCATAATTATCTGTTGGGAGGGGGAAGGCTGAGGTCAGCTTGGCTGGGGTGAGGGCCTGCCCTTTGTGCAGCTATTGGAATGTCTCGGAATTCCAGCCAAACCAAATCAGCCAGGGCTGCGTCTCATGAGAAGTTGCTTTGGGAGGTCATTTTGTCTGCCCTGCTGCTGACTCAGGAGGTCTTCCCTGAGCTAAATAGACTCAGATGAATTCATGGGAAAGGCTCCATCATCACCATTAAGCCCACCAAATGGATGTGGGCCCTGAACACAACTATTGGTGAGTTGTGCACATTGCTTCATGCTGTGTTCCAGGAGAGCAGATCCCTACCTGACCTGCTGTCCTTTGTGCCCAGGTAGCATGGTCCCTGGGGGCTGATGGGCCAACCTGCCTACCCTCCCTTTCTGGATCTGGCTTGAAGATCAAAGATGGCACAACGCATCAGGGGAATGATAGCTCAACTTCCCTGTAGTATACTCCCTTTCCTCTTCTCGATCTTGGTAGAAGATCAAAGGTGTCTTGGGCAACCTGTTCATTTACTAATTTTTTTTTTTTTTGAAACCAGTAAATTCTTTTTAGCACATCTAAGAACTTAGTTTATGCTCCCTCCAAGGGAAAGAGAAATCATAATTTTTAGTAGAATACCCCAAATCCCAAAATATTGAGTTCTACTGGCCTGTGACATTTCCCTGCTCACAGGGATCCCTCTTAGGGTGCCCTGCCTCCTGATGCTCCCACTAAACTGACTTCATTGTTAATCTTAGAGTTCTGTGGGCTGCTTAGAGCTATAGACTTAGTCTTACCTTTCTTCTGTTTTTGCTTTGCTGAATGGAGCACAATGTCTCACACGATAGAAATATTATGTGGTAGACTTCTACAGCTCTAGAGTGAGGAAGGGCCTTTGACAGCAACTAGTCCCGTGACTACTGTTTTTGCTGTTAAGAAGCACAGGGAAGCCTTTGTTTTATTTTTCAAATGAAATACTCTGGTGTTGCCTTTCTCATCTAAAGATTAGCTTTTTCTGGGTGAGGAGAACTCAAAGATTTGGAAATCCCATCTCTTATCTGGAGCAGCACTTGAGAATTCATCAATTTATTGACTCTTCATTTTATAAATGAGGACACTGAGGTCCAGAGAAATGAAGTAACTTGGAAAGTTCCCATGCTTATTTTAGTGACACATGTTGGTGATGGTGGGGACCAAGGTCTGCAAAGTATCTCCCAAGTGATTTTCTTTTCATTTTATAATTTTGACTGGCTTTCAGCTGAAACACAGAGGAAGAAGGAAATAAAGGAGGAAAAAGACAATAAAATGAAATAATGGGAAAAAGATATTCAATACATTCTGGAAAAGTTTAACTTAACTTCCCCCTCTCTGACCCTAGATCAACACATCCTTACATTTTAAGTAGCAGAGCTACTCAGACCAAAATGACCAAAAGTCATTCATAAAGGGAAATTGCAGAAAGGGGACTTAGGGGCAAATGATTAACTCATATACTTAATAAAATTTCACAGCTTATCAATTTTGAATTTTTACAATTGGTATTTCTTATAGTTACTAGGGTGGCTTGGGTGCATGAGGTGCTGGGCCGTGGGATGTTTAAAAGGGGAGGAAGGCAGAGTGTGTTGTGCTTCATTTCCAAGAACAGTTCTTAAATCCTTCTTTCTACGCAGTCTACTTCTTGGGATATGTGGCACCAACTCAGTCTTTGGCTTAGGGCTGCCTCCCAGTCGCATGCATCTGCATCCATGGGATTGAGGTACGGAGCCCTGGAGTGAATGCTTCTGCTTTGTTCTTCCTCACTACCCTCTCCTTCCTTCATTTCCCAGTCTACTTCATGACCAGATAGAAGCTCTGAAAGATGAGAAGACATTCCCAAGGCCAGCCTGACCAGTTATTACTAATGCTGCAAGGGTAGAACCTGGATCTTGCTGCCTCTTTCTATACCCTTTATGATCACTATTTTTCAAAATTAATTTCAGCTCTGTTGTACCGTTGCCTACGTGACAGTCACTTTAAAATCATAGTATCTAGAATCCATAGTTTTATTCAGAACAGTTAACTACTCTCATGTGGTCAGTCATTCATTAAACAAATATTTATGGATAAACTACTTAGATCCAGACCTTGTGGTCATGCCAAGTGCATACCATAGGATCTTTAGCTTGTGGGTGAGTGCTGTGTATGAATCCAATCAACCAAAGCGTCCTCCTGAACCTATCTCAGGGGAAATCAGTGCTGTCACTGTAATTAATAGGGTTCTTAGTGTTCTTATGCTAAGTTTCAAGAGATTGAACTTGATCTGGGCATCTTTAATTTTGCTAAATTAGTGGGAGTATGTGGAAAGTAGCCATAATGCATAGGTCTAAGTCCATTTACTAATGTGCCAGTGAAGATTTGAATCAATATTAGTGATACCTCAGTGCCGTGTAGGCAGTGAAGAGGTTGTGGTGGTTACTTCATGGGGTTTTCTGACTTGAACCTTGAGGGCACAAATTGGGCTTTACTCATCCTTGAACACTTCATAGAATTAGACCTTGGATGCTATAGATGCTCCATGAAGTTTACTGACTGATAGGCACACTTCCCAGTATTACCCTGTGCACACCAATGATTAACCAGGTATACCTTAGTACAACAACCTGAGGCATAATAGCCTTTTCCAGTGAAGTAAATTCATTTACAAGGCCTTTCATCACAGTGGATAATTACCTTCATAATTCTGTCTAGGTATTTTTTTTTTTCTAACTGCTGGTTGATGCTATTAGTTTGGTGAGAAACTATTTTTTAGTTACAGAGATGAACTTTGGGAACTATGGGGAAGAAAGAGTAGGATAACTACCCATGAAAGATTACAGTTCTTCATCTCTCTGGGCAGAACACTGTGTGTGTAGAAGAAGAGTGTGGAGACACTGTTCCTTTAGTCTTGGTGCCATGGAAATTTCGTCTATGTACAGCTGGTCATGGAGAAACTTCCTCCTTCAGAAGTCTGAGTAGAGACAGTATGAATGATAGTCATTGCATAAGTATCTCATTTCCTTATGCTACACAGAGATGTCTTTGTGACCCTACTATTTGGCGCACAAACGTCACGATCTTGAGACTTGTTGTAAGTGTTCAGACACTGGAACCAGGCTATGTAACATAACTCACCCCCAAATTTTTACTTTTATATAGGTAATATCTAAGCACTCTTATCTTTTGACTTTTGCATTTGGGTCTAAATTCATATTTCTGTATATAGTGACCAACTTTCTAGTTGAGTCTATTGATCTCAACAGATTTAGAGGGTAGTGTCCAGATCAAAGGAAGGAAGTTCACCATATAAGGTAGAGTGCAGCATGATTCTCTCATTGGTTCATCGAGTGCCACAGATTCCATTTTTATCACAGAAGCATCTTTGCTCCAAGTAGGCACTGGCCTGTCATTGACCAGAGAGTTGGTGATGAGACTTAGTAAAGTTTCCTCTGAGAAAGAAGACAGCGTGGCTCACATTTATACCAGGAGCAAGTAACAAGTTGGAAAGATATCCCTCAAGTGGGATACTTAAGAGACATTGAGAGTTAGAAGAAAAGCTGGGAGTAGGATGTAAGATAGGGTGTCCCAAGTGGCACCTTCCTAGGGAGTGAATGTTTGCTGGAAGCTGGCCTGCTTGGCTTTGTGGTAGACTTGTGATATAGACAGTTAGGGCTTTGCTGTGGTTGAGGTGCCGCCCTAACATAGCCAGCACTGGATACATCTCTAGGTAGGAACTATATAAGCTAATGGTAATTTTAGGGGTCCAAGTACAGTGAGGCTTTGTTCACAGACACCCTCAAAGAGTCTCTTGCCCTGATCACATTCCAGTATCAGTGGACCTTTGGACAATGGATTTATCTAAAAGTTAGTAACAGCTAAGTACTTAAAAGCATTTTGAACTAGCAAGACCCTCACTGTTGAGAAATGATGTCTGGGAACTCCACTTTACCTTCTCACCCTCCTGGCACCCGTCTCCCCCAGTAATGGCCTTGTGATCTCATCCTCTAAGACAAACTTTGGAGCCTGATGTATGTAAATCTTGTGCCCTATCCAGACTGTCCCAAAGAGGTTACCCTGAAGAAAATCTATTGCCCTAATCAATTACCAAACTTCCAAATGAAATAGATGGTTCTCTCTTCCTGGAAGACTATCAAGCTGTCATTTTTCTTAATAATGAGGAACAGTGCAGTGTGTGTGTGTGTGTGTGTGTGTGTGTGTGTGTGTGGTATTATTCCTGTGGCAGTGAATGAAGAGTTCCAGTAAACAGGGTTTAGCCAAGATATCTGGGAGTTACCTGCCAAAATGATGAAAAGACATCTGAATTTCTGTCTCTGTCTATCTCTGTGTGTCTGTCTCTGTGTCTGTCTCTCTCTCCATCCCTCCCTTTTTCTCTGTCTTTCTGTCTGTCTGTCTCTGACTCTCTCTCTCCCTCCCTCCCCCTAAACTTCAGTCCTACAAATTTTTCAACTGTTCAGTGTGGATAAGGCAGTTTTCTGGGTGTTGGAATTGTAAACCTGAGAAGGACTCTTCTCCCTTGCCTGGGTATCTCCACACCAGGCTTTGCTTCTTCATTCTGGATTCTTCCATGCTGGTCTAGCTCACAACACATTCTTGAGCCATACTTGATGAAGATAAGAATTCATTTAGGAACTGAGCTTCCACTCTCAGGAGTGGATGGGGAGTGGAATTAGTCCCTTGCCCAGAAATGTTCCATGAGCACTCTACATAACCTGGAAGCATTTTCCCATCCCATAAAACAAACTCCTCAGTATGCATCTTGCTTCTTGCTTCAGTTTACTCATCTAGTTTCCTCATTCCTTTCTGGGCTTAGAACATGGCCTAAAGCTTTAGTGTATTTCCTTGGGCTTTTATACTCTTTCTCTGAGAGCTGAAGTCATATTTTCCTTCTTGTTATGCAGGTGAGGCCACGAGTAATCTGACTCAGTGTCTGGATGTCACAGCTTTCCTATCTTTAGATGTTCCCCACTAGGCTTTTCTTGCCACTGTGCTTGGCCTACCAAACAGAACCCCTGTTATCCAATCCACATGGGCTTAGGAACCTCTGTGGCATTATTCTACCCCTTGGGTTCTTAACACAGCAGAGGAGGGGCACAGGCTAAGCCATGGGCATCAGGATTCAAATTCCTACTCTTCAAGGTACAGGACCGTAAGGTATTGACTTAATCTCAGGCTAATTTTTCTCCTCTATTTAATGTGGTGATTTGAGTGACTAGTGTAAAAACTTAGAGCTGTTGTCCAACTTAAACATGAGAATAATTATAAGCAATAGCTGGCATATTGTAAGAAGCCCTCAAAACAGTCCATTTGCATGTTTTTAATTTCACAGGCCCGAGCCTCTGAGACTCAGTATCTTTCCTTGAATTTCCCATTAATGACAGAGTTGTATGGGAACCTGGAAAGTGGTAGAGAGGAGAGGAAGAAAAATATGAGCTCAGCTTCACCCTTAACAGCTATGGGATTTTGGATAACTCCTCTGTAGGTCTGATTGTCCTGACCTTCTAAGAAGTTGGAGCAGATTCTCCAAAGCCCACTCTAGTCTAAACCTTAAATTGAGTATTATTCCTTCTTCTGTGTAACCAGAGCTAGCCCATAGTCCATAAAGTTCTGAAGTTCTTAGAGAAGCGATAATGTGGCCCCAAGTCACACATCTTCCACAAAAGTTCAGTCCAGTGACATTTGGGTTCAGCATCCCCTATAAGAACAATCCAAGGTGTCTGTGTGTGTATGACACCTCCTGTGGTATACAGCAGTGGCTTCTGGAGTGGCAGATTGCTGACATCATGGGACCTGGCCTTCCTAGCCTTAACTTTTCCATTTTGTTTAATTTATTTTTCCTTTTCTGTCCTTTCCATGACCTGAAATGCTGTCACAACCTTATCTTGGCTTTCCTGTCTTCTTTTAACCTTAATCTCTTCCATGCTAATAAATTAGAACTGAGGCTTACTGTGACAAGAGTAATGGGTTTCCCTGAAAAATATAATCACATGTATATAACAGAAAGATATAGGGCTTGGGAGAGAGAGAGAGAAAGGGAGGGAGGAAGAGAGAGATAGAGAGAGAGAGAGAGAGAGAGAGAGAGAGAGAGAGAGAGAGAGAGAGAGATTAAATTTAGGGCAGAGGTAGAAAGATTGCCTACTTCCTCTTTGTATGTCTGCCTACAAAGATGGATCCAGTAGAAACTATTAATTCTGAAAAAGGAGCTTGCTTGGTAAGATCAGAAAGGGTAGCCCATGAAGGGACATATAGGAATCTTTATTTATGGGACTTCTCCAAGAGATGGAAAGATCATTGGTGGCTGCAAGAGGCTCAGGATAGTTAGGGCCATCCACAGGTTTGAAATCAGGGTCTCGCTCCCTGGATTTTGCTTGGATAAACCTGAAAGCAATAATATGGAGAATACTGGCATTGCTACCCACAGGATCAACTTAAAGATCCTGTAATCTGCAAATATCTTGATATTTTTGGTTCTGTTTACATTTTTACATATTTATGTTTTATTTCCACAACCAGCTGGTAAACTCCTTTAAGGCAGACATTTTTGTGTGAGTATGATATCATGAATCCAGTAAGATCTTAGTAAAGTCCTGTTGAGTTGTGGATCAATATCTCCAGCTTCTATGGTCCATAAGAATGGAAGAAAGTCAGAAGATAGAGAAATGTCAGTTTTTGAGGAAAATATTTCAGATAATTGGGCACCCATTTCCAATCTGACAGTCAAAGAGGAAATGACTGCCCTGCATTTGACAAACTTGGACCCTCTTCAAAGTCTAAGGAGAAACAGAAACATGAAGAGGGAGATGGAGAGGGAGGAGAGAGGTATTACACCAAGGACATCAATGAAGATTTGTCCATATGTAAGTCTACAACAAAAGAGTTAGTCTAGGCTAGGAACCAGAGGTTTACCTAAATAGTTTTCCAAAGAGCAGAAATGCCTGTGTTGATTGTGTGGGGTGATGGTGTTTCTGAATATTTCTTACTTTGAGAAAAGCAGGGCACATAATCTTCTAGGCTTTGAGTGGCTTCCAGAAGGTTCTTGTTCATACAGGGATATTTTGCCCCTGTGTTAGGTAGCCCACATGTTTTCCTAGTTGATTATTTTTGTTACTTTTTCCTCACTGATCCTGTTTCCTCCTGTATATTTCTAATTGTTTACACCTGCTCAAATGAGGAGAGCTATGTGGAAGCCCTTAACATCCTTGTCAACGGGCCAACTTTTAGTTGTCTTTCAGGTAGTTTGAAAGTCACTTATAGAAAGACGTCCCAGTACTCCCACACCAGGAAAGGATTCTACTGTACATGTTTATTATAAAGCTATGGTGGTTACACTTAGTTGTGTCAGCACTCTCCACTTTGGAGTTCCCTAGGGGATTAATAGAGCATACTTCTGGGTGTACCTGGAGTGGTTATAGAGGCATGACTTTGGGTTCTATGTATGGACACTGACCCCTTCCTCTCTTGTGCTGTTCCTTTATTCTACTTCTTGGGCACTATGAACTAAGTAGCTTTAATCCACTGCAACCTTCCACCAGGATGTTCTTGCCTTAGAACCAGCCAATGATGGACTGAATCCTCTGGAACAGCCAGCCAAATAGCACTGCTTATCCTTTACATAATAGATGTTAGGTATTGTGGCCACCCATGAGAAAGCTGATACAAATACATACCGCTCTGAACATGGTTACCTGCTTAATGGTCTGCTCCAGCCACCAAACTATGCTCATTTAGGGTGGAGAATGGGTTCTCAGAGACTCTCTAGGGCCCAAGGTACTAGTAGATGGGAGTATTTCTCTGATAAACAGGTATGTATGAGCTGAAATGCAGATGCATCCCTCCACAGAGCAAAGCCCTTCCCTCAATGCTGGGATCAAAGGTTGACCTCTGGGTGAATGGGGATGTGTGGTCTTCTCTGCTCCAACCTGGTTTATTTCTTCATTGCCACCAACTGGTTCATTCCTCCTGCACCTTGTTTCTGATACTCTCCCTGCTCTTCTACTTTACCAATCTGCCACCACACTGGACAATCTATGTGCTTCTATGAGGCTTTGGCACTTGCATCTTTGACCTCTCTCCTCTGAGATCCTTAATGCCCTTTTCACAATCTGTGGTTCCAGGGAGATGTATCTTCTGGCTGAGGGCACGATTCCACCCATGACAGCTAGATTACTGACTGACAGTGGCAACTCGGGTCTGGGGTCGGGCCCACAAGACCTGGAAAACCGCTCTGGGGAGGTAACAGGTTGGATGGACAGAAGTGGCTAGGTTTTCTGAAGGAGAAGAAAGTGGAAAGAAGGATTTTAGAAGCTGCTAGGAGCAATGCTCTAGAAGGGGGGAATCAGCAGGAATGTGGGCCAGAACTGAAAGTGGCTCATGTTGAACCTTGCACCCAGAGAGGTGCGTCACATGCTGGAGCTCCTGCTGGGAGGCCAAGAGACACTTTTCAGTAAGTGGCAAGAGATAGGCCTCCTTCCTGGAAACATCACATTTTCCAGAAGGTTTTTTTTTTTTCCTGTTCTCAGCTTGGCCCTGCCCACTTTGATTCCTTGGAGAGGAATCCACATCAGAGTAGACAGGAGTGAAGGTAAATGGCCCTGTCACACATCCCAGTCAGATACTTGAGAAGAAAATGAGAGGGAAGGCAATACTAGGCTTTGTGAAACACGTAGGCGGGCCTGTACACAAACAGCAGCCCATACAAATAAACCAAACCTGGCCAAAAATAACAGAAAAGGCGACAGATGCTTCCAATTAAAGTGTCAGCATCTCCTGAGAAGCATGGAATGGGTGCTTGGGGATGAGGCACGCTGCAAGGGACCACATATGGAAATCTGTTCACATTATACCACGTCCCAGATGCCACAGAAGACACTGGCCTGACCTTGCAATTAGCAGGTTGGCTGTTTCTGAGGTGCAGTGCATGGATATAGGGAAGATTGAGGAAGTTGTGAAAACAGAGTGGTTGTTCCCACTGAGTCCTGTAGGCAGGGAGGGACCTAAGAGTGTTCAAAGGCATATTATTCTGTGGGCGTCCTCACCTCCCTCTTCTGTTTTTTGCCTCCATTTCCTGACATTCTTAACACTGTTATGGAAGGAAATCAACTTTCATGGATTACAGGTGGTCTTAGAGGGGAGGGTGCCAGAGGGGTGTGTGTGTGTGTGTGTGTGTGTGTGTGTGTGTATGTGTGTGTGTGTGTGTGTGTGTGTGTAAAGGCACAAGTCTTCCTCTTTCCTTGGTGTAGTGGTGCGAGGAGCCTCAACAAGGTGATAGCAAGCACCTTTTGGAAGCCTCTCCAAGCCCAATAGATGCAGTGTGCCCTGTTTTTCTCAAAGGTAACAAACATTCAGCAACAACACTGCATAAGGCAAGCAGCATACATAGCTGAATCTTCCCCTACCTGCCGTGCTCTTAAACCCTTCACCAAATTCTTTCTTTCCTATTTTCCTTGCTGGTTACTAAAAGTAATTCCTCATTACTCTTTCTTACTAGGGTGGCTTTTTTTTTTTTGCCAACCTCTCTCTCTAGCCCTGGTTACATAACTACTATGGAAACCAAAGAAGAAGGAGAGGGAATAGTAAAGATGAACCGAAAGAAAAGAAACCAATATCACTTGTTACAATGCTTCACTTTTTCATCAACCCACATTGGAAGGGATGCCTTATTCTGATAAATGAATCTCCTTCTGTTATTATTATCATCACTATTACAATAAAATCTACATGTGATATCTAAAGATCCAAAGAGAGAAATTTCCACAGGAAGGAAAAACAATGGGGAAATTAATGAGCTAAATCCTCATTTGTGCTTCATTAGGGAAAGATAATACTTTGTTGGTTTCATAAACTCCTGGGCTGAGTTGCTACCACAGGCCAGACTTGCTTGGTCTGGGTGTCCACTGAACTGTAGTATTTTTATGTGAACGCAAATGCGTTTTCAACTCTTAATGGTCACTATTACTAATCAGATAAGAGACAGGCCTACCTGAATAAAACAAACATGATTAATTTTGACAACACAAGCTTAAATAGGACGTTAATTAGCAGCCATAGAGATGGGATGGTTCTGGATGGGAACAATTACACAGACAAACCCACAGTATGGCTACAATGTGCCAGGGTCCCATCCCTTACCATATGGCTACAGTCTGGCAAATGGCTCGTTGGCAATTCATTACCATATCTCTTGGAACTCAGGAGCAAATCGCTTATGATTAGCCAATTCATTATGCTATCCTTGGTAGCTCAAGGGGACCCTGAGGGCTTGCCTCCCCCATCATGTTATTTTAAGGACATATGACAGGGAAGGAATAGCCCTCCCTTTCCCAGCTGCCTCAAAGTACTGTTTGTTGGAAAGTGTGCTGGAATCTAGATAGAATCTCTCAAAAGAAAATAAACAAGATAAAAAAGTCTCTATACTCAGGAACTACAGCCACAGCTGGAGCTGTTAGAACATTCCAGAGATGAAAACTAAGATTTCTTCCTCCTTCCCCCCATCCTCTTGAGGACATATCAGCCAACCTGTAGGTGTATCTTAGCTATAGCAAGAGGGTAATCAGAAAGAACTAAGAGCTGTCCTGCTAACAAACTTTAATAAGTCAGGCTGGCCCTAGATCTTTAGCCTCAGATCCTACAATGTGGGTATAACTTTTCTATCTTATTTCCAAGTGGTGTGGGGAGTATAGCACCCTGAGAGAAATGTCCTTAAGGGGAAAACTTAGCCTGGGTCCAAGAAACTGATTAAGGGGCCAGGGAGATGGCTCAGCAGAATAAGCACTTCCCTGGGAAGTGCAAGGACCTAACTTCAATCCCTGGTTCTGCAAAAACAAACAGACAAGAAGCTGATTAAGCCAAAGCACAACAGCATGTTAAACATCAGAGATTAATTTTCAACTTACTGCACAAGGAAGGAAGGGATGCCTCTTGTCTCTCTGCGATCCACCATTGGTGATAACTGCATGTTTCTGTCATTTCAGATCTTAACAAGAAAGAGTTTGTGGAATTTTGTATAAGGTAAAACAAGGTGGATGTTGGCCTGAGCATTGACTAATAATAGGAACACATTTTTCCCTTTTTGCAAAGACTGAACCCTGATAGAAGAGCTAGAATGCCTGAAAGACATTACAACAACAAAGGCAAACATCTCAAAATAGAAGAGATAGAAAAAAGAAGTAGAATAGAGAAGAACTAAACTACAGGTTAGTTAAATCAGTGTTGTTTGCTGAGCAGTTGGCTAAGCAGAGACACCAGTGAAGGTAAACTATGTAGCGAGTGCACAGCACAGGCTGAGTCTATCTTGCTTAATATGCCTGATGTGGAGGGACCACTGAAGAGCTTGCTCCTTGAAATCCACTGCAGGTGGTGCCCCAGTCTATAAAGCCTGCTTTGAAGTAATAACCCAAGGGATGAGACCAAGATTACAGTCACCTAAGGGCATACACAATAGTCACAAGCAAGATTATTCTTCTGTATCATCAATTTGACCTAAAAGAAGGATGCTTGCCACACTCAACAGTAATTACACATTTAATTGAGTCTGATTTTGCTTCCTTTGAATTCTTAGGGGCTCTGGGGAAGACTTTCCATGGCTCAGGTCTCTGAAAAGTGCTGCATAGGGAATGTTAAATGATACCTTCCTCTTCTTGCAATGAATTTCTCTATAGCAAGCAACACAGGCATCAGAAAAGAGACTTCTTTAAAAACAAAACAAAACAGAATACACAGGCCCTTCTCAGAATCTTGTGTTCTGGAAGAAGCCCTGCCTAGAATCCAAAGACCTGGGTTTGGGTTCTGAGGATGACACTGATTAACGCTGCAACCTTGAATATGTCAATTAACTTCTTCATCCTTGCTTCTTTCATCTACAAAATGACTGTAAGGTAAACTTCATTATGTTGATGAGATGAGCTCTACCAAAATGTTTCCTGCAGCATAATCTTGCTAATCCAAATGATTGCATAGGTCAGAGCAGTGCTGTTGCCTTGTGAATGCTAAGGGATAGGTTTGGGCTTTGATAGGTTTTCACTTTGATCACTCTGGCCCAATGATCATTATTTTTGTCCTTTGTTATAGTAATGGGGATACATGTTTCTTGCCAACAGAACAAAAATCTACATATGAGACTGTTCTTATGAGAATGAAATATATTTTATGATCTTGTTCTGCTGAATCCAAGAAAATCTATAGTGTTCCAGGTATCTTGCTGGGTTCTGGTGTCCAATGAGGAGAGGCACAGGCTCTGTTCTGTAAGAATTTAGGTTCTGGTGAGAAATTAGAACCAAAAATAGGTAATGTAAGTATGAGATGGTATGTGAAACAATAGGCTATGCAAAGGTTTCTCAAAGTTGTTTCTCCAAGAATCATCTACCATGGAAACAGCTAGTGTGTTTGTTGAAAGGCATGTTTTTGCTTCATCGTGTGTTCTGGAAGAAGCATTTGTTTTTTTCAGAGTTATATTCTTTTATTATTCCTATTGATTGGATACAGGGAGGTGAAAGTAACACAAGATAACCAACATCAGGACTTATGCTCTTAATCACTGACTGCAAGGGTGACAAATGAATTGACTTAAATTCCTTGACTGCTTTCAAAGTAAAAAAAAGTAAAATCTAAGACTTCACTTAAAGAAGATTGGTAACAACAAATGTTGGCCTTCGGTAAGAGTCTGCATCAGGGTCTAGAATACAGCATCATTTTTGGACCAGAGCCTCTAATTATCTCTGGAAACACCCTTCTGCCTGCTACCATCCCCACTCCCCACCCCACAAGCACTGGCATCAAGGCAGAAGGTCCTAGTGGACTGGAAAAAAGTGAGCATTACCCTAGATACAACCTATGCCCAGTGAAGACAATGAGGCACAGAAGTCAAAATCTGAGTGGAGGACCAGGCAGTCCCCACTGCTCTGTTGTCTGTTTTTATGAAGGCTTCTAGAATCTTCTGTTACTAAATCTGATTATGGAGAAAGTTCTCTGTGAGAACTAATAGAAGCATTACATCTCACCTTTTTGGATCATTGTTTGAGATCTGTGCTCATCAAGGCTTTACAGGATCTTACAAAATATTCTTTTCTAGGATCTACATGCTTTTGAGCAATCATGAAGGAAATTCCTTGTATCTGTCAGTCCTGGTCTGATCATGTAATTAAGAGAACCATGTTAAATTTCCCCATAAGGTCAATGTTGAACCTAATCACTAAATTTGATTTAGTTCTTACATAATTCAGTTTGTGACCAGAATCCTCAAAAGAATAAGTTTATGAACTGAGGTACTACTGTATGTATTTTCTAAAGATATGACATTTATTTTATAGATGTATTTAGAGACTTAGTTAAATTCACAAAACTGGTAAGTGGGAAAACCTAAGTCTCAGGTTGAAGTCTTGTTACTCAACTATAGTATCGTAATAATGAATTGTCTCCTAGCAGGAGAACATTCATAGACAGGAACAAGTGGAGACTGAGTCTCTCCAGTGTTTAAAGCGGGCTGTCACACCTTAGGTGAGGCAGGTTACCAGAGTAGAAATTGCCTGACATTCAGAGTCCCCTCTAATCAGCTCGGTCATCTTGGAAAAGTATTAGCCTTCCTAATCTCCAAGTTCTTTATTGGAAAATAAAATAATAAAGTCACACTAGGTTTTGTTGAGTGAGTTGAATGAAAGTGTTGGTCATGTTCTTGACTTGATCACTGTTATCTTCTTTCCCATTTGCTTATTCTCCTTCCTTTGTACAGGGAGCCCACAATCTTCATCTTGCCTCATCTCATCTCTGCAGTTGAGGTCCCAGAAAATATTGAAAAATACTTCTTGCTTTGCCATCTGACTCTGACTGTGACTTGTCTTGGCTTCAATATATAGCTGACCCCTTCCTTATCACAGTACTTTGGAATACCTGCCTCTTCCTTAAACCAGATAAGAGCATGGTAAAAAGGAATAGGTGGGTCCACCTTAATTTTGGTAATCTATTTGCTTCTGTCCCTACCACTGTGTACCTCCTCTAGGCACAGAGGAATGGGTTGGAACAAGGACTGTGCAGTGGTGTCAACCATTGTGCTCTTTCATGGTGAGCTAAAAACCTGGCATACCTACTAGAAACTACAGACACTTGTTCCTCAGGGTGAAATGAGGATTTCAGGTCAGGAGGTATTTCATAAAAACCCTGCATGCCAGAGAGACCCAAGTGCTCCTTGGGGTGGGTTCACATGCAGGCCAAGTGGCGCAGAGGAGGGATTACTCCTACAAAGGGTAATCTTTTTCCCACACAGTATTCTTTCTCTGCATGCCCATCTTTTCAGAAATAATAAGTAGTCAATTATTATCAATTTATTTGCTGTTTCTTATAATTACATTATACATGATTAACTCCCTGGAGTCTAATTTGACCTTAGCATTATTCTGTAGGAGAGATCCATCTTGGGCACGGTGGGATCCTTGTGAGCACAGTCTCACTCTTTTTGGCTCAGGGAGCTCAATTATTGCATATGGAAAGGAACAAAGAAGAGGATGAGAAATGACTGGCCCCTCACTCTTACTGAGCTGCAAAGTCCTTCCACAGTCATTATTTCATTTGATACTAATACTAGCGGTATGAGGTAGGTAGGATAGCTGTTATCTTCTTCAGTCTACACACTGGGAAATGGACCCAGGTCAAATCAAAACATGGCACTGGAGATGGTATTAAAAATTACATGGACATCCTGCTGGTTCCTCGCTCCCAACATAGTACATCTCAAAGGAGACTGACAATGATTTGAAGAAAGTTGACTTCCATAGTACAAATGCCACTCAATTTATGATGGACTTATGTCCTGATAACATCATCATAAGCTGAAAGATTTTAAACCAAAAGTACACTTAACACACCCAAGTTACCCAATCCTCTAGCTTAGCAGGAGAGTACAACATAGTGTCTGTTGCTTCTCCTCATGGTTGTATGACTATTGGGGGTGGTATGAAAGAATGAAAGGAAGGAAGAAAAAAAGGAAGGAAGAAAGGTAATGTGTTGTGCTTTTTTGAGGAAGCAACTATTGAAAGAGAGAGGCCAGGTGGGATAAGGACCCTGATTAACAGACAGGAGGGGAAGGACCCTGAGCTGCAATGGAGTGTCACTCCATACCTCATACCACTAGTATTAGTATCAAATGAAATAATGACTGTGGAGGGACTTTGCAGCTCAGTGAGAGTGAGGCACCAGTCATTTCTCATGAAATTGGAGACTTCTGCTGTGGGAGTGGAATGAAGAAAGAAAGTGTGAGCTTCTTGCAGGTTTCCTGTCAATTCTCTGTCCTGTGAATGCTTGTGCTTGGAGCAGGCAGCAGCTGCCCCATCCAGCTGGCCAGCTTTCTGTCACCTCTAGGCACAGGCCTCCTGCTCTGGGTGGCTGGCAGCTTCTCACTGCCCTTCCCAGTTGGTTCTGTCTCTCTGTTTCCCAGCATCAGTCATCTGCCACATCAGGGCCTTTGCCAGCCATTCCCTGTGGCCTTTCCTGCTACGGTACTTTGAGTAGTAAATACTGAAATGTAGTTGGGCAGTTATTTTCTTTATCATTGATTTATTTGATCGATAAATCTTTAGAAAACTTGCACAGATACATCATGTTATAATCAGTTATAATCATAAAATAAATCATATTTCTATTTATGATTTTTTCCTTCTGGACCTTAGACAAGAACAGACTTCCTTGTTTTTTTCTAAAGCACAGTCTTCCTAAGATCTTATTCCTAGAGCCTTCTTCAAAGACATAACCTTCTGTTCCAATGAGGGGAGCATTTTTGGTGAGTGAGGGCCTCTTCTCTCTCCTAACAATCCTTCCAATGCTATCTTCATCTCCAACTTTCCTTCCTAATATATGATGTCCTTTTTTTTTTTTTTTTGGAGGAACTGGGAATTGAACTCAGGCCCTTGTGCTTGCCAGGGAAGTGCTTATTCCACTGAGCCATCTCCCTAGCCCTTAGATGATGATCTGAGGCCTTGAAAGGTGATTCAGATTGCAAGAACAGTTTCCTTAACCTTCCAAGTCACTGGATTATTTTCCCTGGGGATAGGTCCCTCTTAACATCCTCTGTGTTCCATAGGCTGGCTGGTGGCCGCTCTGTCTTGATTGTTGACTGTCCCACTGCGGGACTCTTTATAGTGCTGGAACTTGTTTTAGAATCTGCATTCGCCCTTTGGGGACTTCACCCTGTTGTTCTGTGTTTATCTAACATGAATACTGTAAGGCCCAGTCCATACCATGGAAGCAAGGTGTACATCAAGGTTGAAATAAATTTTGTTGAGGAGATGTAGAGCCACAGTGAGGTCTTCTCTGACTGCTCTATTATCTTGCTCCATTTGCTCTGCTGTTCTGCTTTATTCTTCTGCACTCTATGGAGGACGCCTAATCACTTGTACCTGGCATCCTTGTGCATTTGTCTCCTCAACTGAAAGCGACCTCTGTGGGAACAGAGATGTTTTCTGTTCTGAACCATACACTGGCTAAATTGACTGTTGAGTGAATATGGCTATCAAGTCAATTCCTGTGAGGGTCTAAGAAGTGAGGTGTAGCAAGGAGAAAGCAGCCCTGGGAGCCAAGCAACCCTGCATCCTTTTATGCTTCTGCATGAACTACAGACTAGCCAGTATGTAGCATGCACCTCACTTCCTCCTTGGTCAAGTGTGCTGGCTCCCAGAGCCCCTCACACACTGACATTCATTGGATTATTGGAGGGAGGGGAAATATAGGAAAGAATGTGGGTGTCACTACTATTAGTTATGACTTAATGCTCTTGTTTGGCATTAACTTGGTGACCTTGGTAATGAACAATTCAACAGCTCAGATGGAAAGATAGATATGAACAGTTTGGTTTTATAAGTTGCCCATCTATTCTCTTCTTCCTGGTTCCTGGATGGTTCTTGCAATACCAGTACTCTGGGGAAATAAATATAGGATGCTGACAAGGTACATCTTTTTTCTAACCTACCAGAACTTAAAGTTAAATATGACCATGCACAGAACTTTTATCTGAGATGCTGCTTTTCTCTCTGTAGATATGATTTGGTGGGGACATGACTTTACACAGGTGATCAAAATACAATTTGATGTTCCTATTTAGTCCTTAGGCAATAGCCTTAGGGGAAAACCTAAAATCTCAACACTTCTCAAGAAGGACTACTGAGTTCAAATATATATTTTTTAAAGATTTATTTATTTGGTATAGGGTCTCCCTACACAGCTTATAATCATAGTGATCCTCCTATCTCAGCCTCCCCAGTGCTGGAATTATAGGCATGTGCCACCATGCTTGGTTTTGGTGGCTGGGTTGGCACAGGGCATACATGGCATGTGATGTTGGGGGTTGAACCTGGGCCCCTGTGCTTACCAGGCAGGCACTTAGGCTGCCAACCTATCTCTTTGGCCCCTGAGTTCAAATATTTTGTCAAAGCCCTCACCAGGTGTCTGCTAATGTGTGCAGACAAAAAAATAGATACAAGGCATAGGGGAACTTAAGATTAAGAGAACACACTCAGAGTCTTTAACTGAGAAATAAGTATGAAGCAAATCTTTGAAGATTATTTTGACCTCTTTAAACTCTATGGCTTAACTGTTCATAGGATAGTGGCTCCAAACAGTCTTTAAAGTCAAAAGGTCTGGATCAAATCCTGGATTTGCCCTTGTTTGTCTGGGTTATCATAAGGTTTAATTAGATACAAAACACATTCAGACCCATGCTTGATGAAAACAGTAATTGTTAGCAAATGCTATTATTACTATTGATATTGTTACTATAGGCTACATAATTGTTGCTAACTCAGTTCTATCTTTGTGTTAATTATGTCTTCATTTATAAAATGAGGATAAGTTATTTTTAGACTATATTCTGAGATGACTTTGGTTCCCTCCCTTCACCCTATTCATTTTGTCTATTTATTTATTTATTTATTTATTCATTTTATTCATTTTCTTGGGGTTTTATCTAAGTTTTCCAGTTGAAGAAAGGAAAAAAAAATCAAGCTGCAAATAATTGGACCTTATTTTACTAGGTCAAAGGCTCATCCTTACTTCTGAGTAAAAAATACATAAGGACCATGAACAGTGGGATGAGGTGCTTGCAGAGGAAGCTCCTAGAAGCTTGAGAAGATTTCTTGGAAGAATTGAGGTAGAAAGTTAAAATAAGGTGTTTCTACTGGTCCATAAACCTGGAAGTGAAGCTGCAATTCCAAAAGAATCAGACGGGTGGAGTATCAGTTTCAGGGAGAGCCAGAACTAGTAGGAGAAAACAGTTCAAGACAGCTCAGACATGTCCCTGGGTTAAAGGGTCAACACAGGGCTTCCAGTACAATGGTCCCAGGAGAAAGTCAGACTAAAGTGTGTAACAGGGAGTGGCAGAGACTACTGGCTTCACTGAGAAAATCTTTCTCCCTTCAGTCTCTTTCTAGCATGGACCTGAAAGAAGAGTTCAGCTCTTGTCCATTGGCACCCACTGTTAGCTATTGAACAACTAACCACTCCCATTCTTCCTTTGCAAAAGAAATCCCAACTTCTTCATTGGGCACATTGCTGTTTCAATTACAGAAAACATTTCCTAGCTTCTCTTGGTTAAGGACTTCTAGTAAGGAAGTTTTAAAGGTGTACAGACAGCTCATAGGGACTATTTTGACTTCAAATTCCTTCTCTCTGCTTTCTATTTGGATGGCTTGGAGCTGCAGTGACCGTGTCATCTCAGGAAGTCACCTTGAAGATGGAATCCATGAGATTAGGGATGGCAGAATGGAAATGCCAAAGAGCTTTAATCCTGAGGCCAAGTCAGAGGTACTGTAACAGCCCTGTACTGTTCCAGACATTTTAACTGTGAGAAGCACACTCCTATCCTGTTTCAGCCACTTGATATTCATGGGCCTTATTTTGAGCCACAGAATGACCTGGTTGGGTTGGGCTGGCTGCAGCTGGGGCTGCTTGGCTGCGACGCTTGGCAGTGCTCCTCCCATGATTCCTCTGGTTCCTTGCTCTGAACTGTCTCAGTGTGTGTGCACGAGCAGAAATCCAAAGCCAAAGTAATTTTCAAATCTGTCAGCCCTGCTCTCCTGTAGACCTCTGCTTCCCACTGCCTTCTCATTTCCACCAGAGGCAGCTGACAATGAACTTTTTCTTTCTTTTCCTTTTTCTGAAATTGTTTACTATATCATATGTCCAATGTTCACTGCCCAGAATATTATAATGCTACTATTTTGTTGAATTTAATTTTATTTCCATCAAAGAAATAAAACATTGTAGGTACAATAGAATCTTCCTTATATTCTCCTTGAGTCTCTTTTATTCCTTTTGAAAAATCATTTTCCTGGAGCTAGTTTGTGTTCATCTGTGTATTTTTGAGCTTTTACTTTGCATGTATTTAAAGTCATAAGTAGTTTATAACTTTTTTTTGTATTTTAATAAGTATGTCAATAATTTATTAATATGGTTTTATTTCTTACAGTCAGTTTAGGTTTTCAAAGGCCATCCTTTTTGATATGTGTGTCCAGTTTACTGAGTCTTATTTCTGATATTCCATTGCCCGATGGGTAGTTATTTAGATTGCTTTTCAATTCTTGCTATTGCAAATAATGCAATATAAAAATAAATCGACATGTTCGAGAAGTATTCATCTAAGGTAAGTATTTTGACATAAAGCAAGTTATGCCAGGACACGTGTATCTTCACTGTCAGAGATATTTTCCAGTTACTCTCTAAGGGGCTCAACATAATTTGTACGTCCCTCAGGATTATAATACCCATTTCTCATCAAAACTTGGCATTGCTGGACCTTTTAATTTTTGTCAGTGAGATAGGTTGAGATGACATCCATTTGCTTTAACTGGCATTTGCCTGATGATAAATAAGTAGGGTAGTGTTTCAGATCTTTGTAGTCTGTTTTGATTTTTATTTCTGTGTGCTTCTTGTTTTTATATTTTGCATGTTT
Organism: Ctenomys sociabilis; assembly: GCA_004027165.1. Taxonomy (NCBI): domain Eukaryota; kingdom Metazoa; phylum Chordata; class Mammalia; order Rodentia; family Ctenomyidae; genus Ctenomys; species Ctenomys sociabilis. Next base: position 25,951 of record PVKA01031096.1, read on the forward strand.
TTGTATTGGGCCTTGTGACTTTTATTATTATAGTTTCTGTCTCATCCCTGTGTATTTTAGATATTAAATATACTATCTAAATATTTAGATACTAAATATCTTTGTTGGCTGAAGACAACACACACTCGTCCTCCAAATCTTATTTCTCTTTCAGCTTTTTTTTTTTTTTTGTGGTGTCTCTTTCCATATAAAAATCTGAAATTTTAACATAAAAAATTTTGTTCTCTTTTTCCTTTTGCGTTTTCTGAACCTTAAGAATTTTTTTCCTGATCAGATATTAAAAATATATTTTTTATAGTTAAAAACCTTCATGGTTTAAAGAAGCTTTAGGTTTAAATTTTGCAATTTATTCACAATATTTTGCTTATGAAATAGAGCACCAATGTTAATTTTATTTTCATCAATTTGTAATCAAAACAATATATTAAACATCTAAATGTACCTACTTGTAATTGCCCCATCACATTCCAAAAATGCATGGGTCTCTTCCTGGCCTTTCTGGTGTATTCCATTGGCATTTGTACCCCAGCACCTTTATCCTACTACTTTATTTTAGTGTCTGTGGCTTAAGTTCTTCTTCCTTGCATTTTATCTCAAATTTCTGCCTGCTCTTGGCTCTTTTTTTTTTTTTTTTTTTTTTTTTTTTTTTTTTTTTTTTTTTTTTTTTT
>PVKA01031097.1:0-26626 GCA_004027165.1 Ctenomys sociabilis
AAATATAAAGTTCATGTGTTGATATATAAGTTTTGATCTACCTAGGTCTTAACCATCCAGCAGAAAAGTATAAAGGTATAAAAATGAAGTATACATCGTGAGCCCATAATATTAAGCTGAGCTGTAAATGGATATGGTCGACAATTTCTTTGAATAACTCCCTATGGTTGCAGAATGCTGGACTGTGTTGGATTGTGGTAAGGTAGTTGAATGTCAATGGAGTGCCCACTTTTGACAGGTGTTACTTACTTGTTTGTTTGCTTAAATGGAACCACAGGGGGCTGGCCAAATAGCTCAGCAGATTAAGTGCCTGCAAGCAAATGCAGGGGCCGGGGTTCCATCCCCAGGCCTGCTGTGCTGGCTCTGCAGCCAGGGCACACTGAGACAGCCATTGAGACGGCATGGTGTTGTGCATCCGTAATCCCAGCTCTCAGGAGACTGTAAACAGGCGGATCACTAGGAGTCCAATCTATGCAGTGAGTCCCTATACACCCTGTACATCCTGTCCTAAATACAAAAAATAAAATGAAATTTAAAAAAAAACATTTTAAGTGTTAACTGCTCCTCTCAAAAGACTAGCAGAAATCAGAAGTACAATTATCCAAACTATGTGGTATATATACATAAATAATCCTTTTTACCCTTTTTTTTGTCCTTTTCCTCATCCCAGTTTTTCCTTCCCATTGAACAAATTCTTTCTCTTTCACAGTATCTATTGTACCTTTCGAATTTTATTTACTCTTTCAGGCTCTCATACTAGCAAGATAATTGGCACATGTGGATCTGATTTATTTCACTTACCAATATAGTCTCTAGTTGCATTGATTTGTCCACAAAAGTCTCAAATTTATCTAACGTTTCAGTACATTTTATTTTCAAATTCTTTTACATTAGTCAAATAGAAAAAGCAAAACAAAGCAGCAGATTTGCACATTTTAGTAGCCCCAGTGGACACCGGAAGCCCAAAAAGAACCTTAGAGATTGCACTACTGGGCATTCTGCCAAATTCCCTTTTATTAGGATCGCTGTTTTGTTAATTTTCTCTGTTTTTTTTTTAAATCAAGACCATTACATCATGTTAATGCAGCTGCCCAGATGATTTTTTTTTTCCTTTTAAGTGACTGAGAAAACTTGTTTACAGCTCCAGTGTATAAGAAAAATACTCAAGACCAGATATACCTCCACTAAAGCCTTAGTTGTACATAAATACCTCTGTGGCAACAAAAACTTTCAACTCTCAGAAGATAATTATTCACGTTTTTTGATGTGCCAGTTTCTAGTTTGTTAATATTTAATTTTTTTCTTTACATCAAAGTTTGGATTTGTATTTTTCCTTCTAACTATTCATGTGGCAGTATCTTCTGTGTTTTTATGGCTTTCTTACTTCCAGAAAAAAAAAAAAACAACTTGCTTTTATGAGACTATATTCCTATATCAGGCTAATATGTTGTCTCCCACCTGGGACTGATTTGCTTCATGGAATATTTGTTTCCACTGCGTGTGCAACACGCATTTATTGCATATTTGAATGCTTTAAATTTGACTGAGAGTAGATCTTTTAAATCCTCTTCTGCCTGCATTGGTCACTTTTCTTGCTTTTGACTACAGTACAAGATGTTAGATTCTGTAAACCTCTCATTCATTTTAGCAGGTATTGAGTGATGCTGAGCATATTAATAGAAATAAACGTATTATGTGGATTTCTAGACCATCACATGGCGTGCTTGACTATTTTCTTATTTCAAATGTCTGTTAAAGGAAAATAGGCTACTCTATGATAGTGTTAAAAACAGAATTGCTAAAACAATAACTGTAAAGATTTTCAAAGTTACACATTTTGGACTGGTGAGATAGCTCGGCAGCCTAAGCTCCTGCCTGCAAGCTTAAGGACCTGGGTTTGATCCCCCTTACCACAGGCTGTGCTGACCTGGAATCCTGGGCATGCTGTGCAGCCCACTGAAACCTAATGTGGTGGTAATCCCAGGGCTGGGGAGGCTGAGGCAGGAGGATCACTACAAGTCTCACTGTTGTGCTAGCCAAAGTAATGCTATGAAATCATTTGCAGATTTAACCATGAGTTAATGTAAGATGCACTGTTATTGCCACGTGAAGAGGCCTCGGCTTTGATACCACCATCATGTTCAGGCCATTTTATACATTTCAGTGGTCTTTTTTAAGGGGAAAAGAATTAAAAAAAAAAAAAAAAAAAAAAAGTCCACAGGGAAGAAAGCTCTTATTTAGACTAATGGCTTTTATATTTTCACTAAACCATGCAAAAAGTAACACATCTTTCTGGCACATAGCTGAGTCCTTAACCACTGAACAGTTCAGCCATTTGAAAAATGTTCACTGGAAGGGGTGACAGGGGAAGGGGAGGGCCAGGTGGCACGGAGGCAGTGGTGGCCATGGCCAAGGCGTCTCCGCAGCCTGGGCAGCAGCCACTGCTGCTTGGCCGAGATGGTGCCACGCCTGCTGGATTACATCTGTCCAAGATGTGAGTCGGGCTTCATCCAGGAGCTTCCAGAAGAGACCAGGAATACAGAGAACAGCTCCACTCCATCCACAGCCCCCGCTGACCAGAGCCGGCAGCCTTTGAGAACGTGGATCAGCGGCTGTTCACGCTGCCCCAGGGCTATGGACAGCTCGCTTTCGGCATCTTTGATGACAGCTTTAAGATCCCCACCTTCCCTCCTGGGGCGCACGCTGAAGACAGCAGGGACCCTGAGGGCCGGCGGGAGAGAGAGCAGCAATCTCGGCACCCCAGTGGCACCCGGCAGCCCCGTGCCCGCCTTACCGCCAGGCAGGCTACCGGCCGGCACGAGGTGTCCCCACGCCGAAAGGGATCATCCAGCAACTGGCCGGCGGCATCCTCGCCCCAGCCACCACTCCCAGCTGGACCTGGGCCCCTGGGCGCCCTGCATTCAAACCCGATGGAGTATGCCTGGGACGCAGCGGCCTGGACGCCGTCATCACACAGCTCATCAGCCGGTCTGAGGACAGGAGGAAGATCCAGGCCTGCCCACCGTCCCTGTCACCGAGGAGCGCGCAGGCTCCGGAGCGCGCTGCAGCTGCGGTGCAATGGCCTGCTGCACCGGGGGTGCATGGTGCCCAGGCTCGAGCAGCGTGACGGCTGCCCCGTCTGCCGCAAGAGCCTCAGGGGACAGAACACAGCCACGAACCCCCGGGCCTGAGTGCTGTGAGCTTCTCGCCCTCCTCCTCCAGCTCTCCCAGCAATGAGAACCGCATGAGCACCTGCCGAGCCGTGGACCGCAGCGACACTCTGCGCTTCCCGTCGTTACTACAGCACCGGGCAGCCGCGCTGTGTCGCCGGGGGACCGGCCCGCCAGGGACTGGAGCTGGGCTGTGCCTGAGACACAGGCGCTGCGGCTCCTGTCCTGTCTCTAACCTCACCCTCCAGGTGTTCACGGCAGAATTGTTTATTTATCATTTTAAATTATTACTGCCTTAAAACAAACGGACATCTTGGCTCACACGCCACGGTGCAGTCTGTGGAGAGGATGGGTGGGGCTGCCCACCAGGACTGGCCCAGGGCCCCTCTGCGATCCCCAGCCAGCCGTGGCTCCGGACTGCAGGGTGACCAGCACAGCCAGGAACAAAACTGCTCCACGATCCTTCCTTCCTTCCTTCCTTCCCTCCTTCCTTCCTTCCTTCCTTCCTTCCTTCCTTCCTTCCTTTCTTTCTTTCTTTCTTTCTTTCTTTCTTTCTTTCTTTCTTTCTTTCTTTCTTTCTTTCTTTCGGAACCCGGGATTGAACTCAGGCCCTTGCGCTTGGCAGGGAAGTGCTTTTACTGCTGAGCCATCTCCCTGGCCACTTTTTAATTTTATTGACAAACAAATAGCAATGAAACAGTTTCAAAACCTACTAGTGGGACAGTTTCAGTAATTAATGCATTGCACATTTTTGCCTTCATAGTGGTTACTCATAGTACAAGATGCAGACATGATACCCTGTCCAAGCACTATTGGAACAAATCTTTCTTCTTATTGAATTAAGAGAAAGTAGCTGTGCATCTATCCTATTTTGTACATGCTGATACAAAATGTTCCTTCATTTGTATCCCCTTTTTCTGTGCAGTTTTATCAGAGATGGGTACTCCATCACCATTGAAATATTGGAGGTGAGTGAATTCAGTAAAATAATCCAATACGGTCCAGTAGTCCAGAACGGTAGTGGGTTATCTGTGAGACTACCAATGTCAGAAGTTGTTGACTTGAGCACTCTACAGTTCAGCATTTAATATGACTAATTTTCATACCTCATTTTTATACTTTTCTGCTGGATGGTTAAGACCACAATAAAACAAGACCTATATAACAAGAAATGTAACTTTTGTATGTGACAAAGTCAGTCAAATCCCCTCAGGATTTACCCTGAAACCTTATATCACAGTTTGTAGATCCCTTGTCAGTGTCAGCCATGTGGATGAGTCACAGCCATTGCTAACCAATTTGCTGAGAAAGCCTGAGAGAATGTTTTCTCCTCATGTGACTCTCCTTAGACACACTCTACATCACCGATCACTTTCCTCTGTGGCCCCACAATCTCTTTGATCAGTAAATTTGGGACACCACTGAGTTACAGGATGTTATAGTACAGGTTCTCTTCTAAATTGAAAGCTTTCTAAAAAAAAATTTAAAAAATATATTTAAAAAATTTAAAAAATAAAATAAAAAATAAAAAACAAAAAAATAAAAGTGAAAGCTTTCATTCTAAAATCAAGAACAAGGCAAGGTTGTCCATTATCACCCCTCCTGTTCAATATAGCCCTGGAAACATTAGCCAGAGCAATTAGACATGAGCAAGATATAAAAGGAGTAAGGACTGGAAAGGGAGAAGTTAAATTATATTATTTTCAGGTGACATGATGCTCTATAAAGAACACCCCAAAACCTCCACCAACAGACTTGCAAATTTAAAAAATAAATTCAGTAGTATAGCTAGATACAATGTCAACACTCAAAAATCAATGGATTTTCTTTAGAAACATAAGAGTGATGAAATTGTTATATTCCTGCATTTTTAGGATTGTCTTATTTGTGGATTATTGACTTTATGGAAGGAAGTATTCTGCTAGTCTTTCTTTTATATAAAATAGATAATCAAAAACATAGAGATAAACATCTTACACACAATAAAAGGGCCAAGAAATGCATGGATGGGAATAAATGGAATTGGAAAGAAATGCAAAATGTTAAGATCAGCTATGTATATGAGCTACCTTGCAAAGATGAATGCTAACATTATATATTGCAAACATGCACCAATAAAATATTTTAAATTATGGTGTTTGCTTCTTTGCTTATTAATCTTGTTATCAGCATGGTGTGAGCCCATGGCCACATCCTCCATGAACCCAGCTATTAGTCCAGAGGCCACAGTGATGTCTCATGCAAGTTTGTATGCAGCATCTTCACTGGGAAGGTGAAACAGTCAGTGGTGGAAGCTACAAATTCTGCACCAGGGTGATAAAGGACCTGTCCTACCAGACCAAGGGATCTGCGCTGGAACCATGAAGTTCCACTCAAGGTGAGTACCAGAGCTCCCAGGGAGGGAACTTCAGCGTCCTCCGCAACAGCAAGGACCCAGGCATCTCCAGTGACAGCAGCTGCATTCATATTAGGAAAACCAGTATGACACGCTCCTCCAGCAACAGCAGGCCACCTTCCCCTCCGGCTCTCTTTTATGCTATTGGCAACAATCTTCCTGTGTGTCTTCTGCACCCAAAACCATTTTGACTCAGTTTAGCTGGGCATTCCACATGGACCATTAGTTAATCCACTTCAGCATCCTCACTAATCAGATCTTAATCTCCACCGAGAGAATATACAACACATCCACAGCTTCTGTACAACTTCACCTGACGGTTTACTTTTCTGTATAGCCCTAATTCATCTGGTAACTGTAAATTCTTCCATATGTGAACCAACTTATTTCCTTTCTTCAAAGTTTTATATATTTTTACCTATTAGTATGTTTGTTATTCATACTAAATTCTTTGATGGTACAAAGTTTCTATATACACATGTCATGTCTTGACCCCTTTACTTCCCATTCCCCAATCCCTTACTTTTCCCTCCATCACTAGCTCCCTTCTCCATCTATAAAGTAGCTACTTCCCTATTAGCTAACATTTATTTTGCTCTTTTTTATACTTTAGATTTCTCATTTTAATTTCACATTTTATACATTATTTATTTACCTCAGTATTATGATATGGTATGGAGTCATTTTTTCTGGAAGTCACTTGATTTTACCCTTCTTTATGACTATTAATCAATTGCTCACATATATATTTTTATTATCCATGCCTCTATTGATAGGTATGTAGGGATTTCTGAGATTTGACTTATGTGTTATGGTTCCATAAATATAAATATGCATGCCACTGAAATAGGATATTTTAGCTGGATGAGATGGCACAAGCCTGTAATTGCAACATGCAAGGGCTAAGGCAGAAGGACTGAATGAGGTCAAAGCAATTCTGGGATATGTAGTGAGTTCAAGGACATCCTGGACTATATAAGAAGACCCTGTTTCAAAAAGAACAAACAAAAACAACAAAGTAAGTTCTTGGAAACCCTTTTGGAAAGATAGCCCATGGAGGAAGGACTGCACTGAATGAAATCACTAATCTTGATTTTTTAATAATCTCTACACAGACCTCTACAGAGGTTGAACTTATGTTTATAGCTCCAGAAAAATGTTGAATGGTTCTTTCTCATCCCCAGGAAATCATCGCAGGTTTTCCTATATTCCTTTCATTTTTACATTTTCTTTTCAAATCCCTTCTACTCATATGGTTTGAGTCTCATGTGAGCTGTGGGCACATTTAGCGATAAATGAAGGTTATTTTTAAATGTGAAAGCTCTACAAGCAAGGCTTTCAGTTAGCTTCATACTAGGGGTTTCCTGTGCATTTTAGGATTTGCAGTCCAGAGGAACTTTTCTCTATGCTGATCCTATAATTTACATCGACACCATTTCTCTGCCTCTTTGATTCTGCAAAAGAAAAACAATAATAACAAAAAGCCATGTAACCTCTCTGTAGAACTTCTTTTAGGAAGAATCCAGCAGAGTCTCCTCCTTCACTGCCAAGTCCATGCCATCTCCTCAAAAGTCACTACCTCCTACATCATCACACATATTATTTCCAGGAAAAAGGTTGTGACTCACAACATTGAGCATCTCAATTCGATCCATAAGTTATGCCGTGAGGCTGTGGCCTTGAAAGGTTTGCTTCACATGTGAGCGTCACACCCACTTTCTCATCCGTATTTACATCCTGTCTCACAACTTATGCTAAACTAAAATCTGTTGCTAACGCGTCCACAGAACACAGCATTGTTATGACAGTGTGCTTATAACTGCTGCCCATGATAGTCTCAGCCAAGAGGATCACAGGGGTTCAAGGTCAGCTTGCGCTACACAGTGAGTTGAAGACAAGTTTGAACCAAATAGTGAGACCCTGACTTAGAAGACCAAAATGAAAAAATAAATAAATATGAACAATTTGTCCTGCTTGGTCACTGCAGCTGTATTTAAACACTGTCAGTGGAGCCGGGCGTGGTGGCACATGCCTGTAATCCCAGCACTCCGGAGGCTGAGGCAGCAGGATTGTTGTGAGTTCAAGACCAGCCTGAGCTACAAAGTGAGCTTAAGGCCAGCCTGAACTGCATAGTGAGACCCTGTCTCAAAAAAAAAAAAAAAAAAAAGGTAAACACTGTCAGTGAAGAATGGGGTTTAGAGGGAGGAAACAACATAACACAAAACCCTGGGGTAGATAAATCTCTAATGAATTGTTTTGCTAGGTCCTTTCATTTATTTGTATCTAAATGGCATTTTAAAACTTGGCCCTGGTGTCATAGATAAGATACCAGTTGAACACTAAATAAAATTCATGCATGATTAATTACTAATGTTAATTTTAAAATTGCAGGTTTTAGAAGGAATTGCTGAGATGAGAAGGACAGGAGAGGGAATGGCAGAGATATATCTGTATGTTTGCAGGATAGCTTGGATAATTGTAGTGTGGATTTCTGTCGGTCTATGGAAAGGAGCACTTAATGCTTGATTTTTTTGTCTTCTTTTTTCATTTTTTTCCTCTTCCTCACTTCTTAACTTCTTATAACTTTTTTCTTTTTCTTTCCAATTTTGCACACATATATCTGGTAATCTGAACAACTAAGTTGAAGACAGCACTACACAATACAAAAAATACTGTCAAGTTCATATTATTATCTTTAGTGAAATTCTGTATCTTTTCTCATTTTTATTACTATTTTGAATTCTCTTTAAAAATTTGAAATTTAAAAAATAGGATTACAGTTTTTATTGATGGAGGATGAAGGACAATATTAAGGGGAAAGTATTGTATTTTCTTAGAGTTTAACGGCACTAATAGATCACCTAAGAGAGAGGGTTATGATTAAACATAGATTGAAAAGCAAACTTTTGCAGAGCTCTTCAGCACTAATAAACACTTCAAGAAAATACTTCTTGAATACCAAACTGAATATCTAAAGTTTCACCTTTTGTCAAAAATTATACTTCAATAAATGTCTAATAATGTTCAATAACACATATAGGTGACAGCTCATTTAATATAAACAAAAGAAATTCAAACCCGCTATTCAGAGCTTAGTACCATTAGTAGAGTGACAAAGCTTCCAGGAAAGGAAGCGAATACTCAAGGGGTATTCACCTTACCACCTGTAAGCAGGACATTAACACGAGATAGCGCTGATGCTGTGCAATGGTGCAGAAATCACAATGTGTTTAATACACCAAGTGGGGAGAACCTGGCGTATAGCTAAGAACCTGTGTTGTATCCCTCCTCTGTTCCTATGTACAATAAAGTCCAGCTTGGAACAGGGAAGAGAAATTTAAACACTTCAAGAATTCAATGTAAAATATCTTTTCGATGTAAATTTCTGCAGGGGAAGAAAATGCCATAAGAATTACAGGGAGAAATTTAAATTCTGTAAAATTATGAGTGCTAGGAGACAAGAATTTATTTATTCATTTTTTTATTTTTTTTGAGGTACTGGGGGTTGAACTCAGGACCTTGTGCTTGCCAGGCAAGTGCTTATTCTACTGAGCTGTCTCCTCAGCCCAAGAATTTTAAAAACTATGAAATATATACAATATAAAATGTGTACAAAGTAAAAAATTCAGTGAATATATTTCTAAATTAAATATATCTAACTCAGGTAAAACTGTCAAAGACAAAGACCTTGGTTGAGGCAAAAGCCAAATAAATATAAGTGTGGAGGACCACAATGAATAATTACATGTTCACAAGAATAGCAGATGAGATTGTGCATGTTTTCCTATCATCCAACATTAAAAGTTCAGAAATAATTTCTTGATTGGACAGCAAGGTACAAAGTGGCACAGTTGCAAACATGAGTGCTTCAGGCGTCCAGCTATTAGCAGTCAGACTTCATGCTGGCCATCAAGAGTGACGCTTAGAAAAGTTAGAGAAGACTGACATAAAGGACATCAGTGTCTACACATTTGGATTATGATGCAAATTGCTTTGCCTACAAAGGAATGGTTATGATGATACTCACGAACACATGGCACGAACAAGGAGGACATGGAAGGAAATACGATTCACGTCATTGAGGGTTCTAGCACAGTAAAATAGGTCTCACCTGCAAGTACAAATTTAATGGGAATGAAGGATCCTGGTCTGACAGGTTTAAGTTCATAGAGAACTCTGAATGAGAATTCACTCCCACAAGCAGAGGTTTAGGTAGCTAAGAGTCTGCCAGATTCCAAGTTACAAGCCCAAGCTGTTGATCATAGCAAGTGGAACACAAAGAGTAGAAGTATTAGGGGGTAAATATTGTTAGTAAAATTCCCAAAATAAATTTCCATACATTTATTTTCCATTCAGTTGGAAGGGAAAAGGGAATGTTCAAATGCAAATAACAAACCACTGAACTATTTGTACACACAATTTTGAAGAAAGTACAGTACCCAAATCAAGTATTTTTCTCATTCCTTCAAAACTGGGAAAGGACAAAGAATGATTTTGAGGGTTTTTTTCCCATTAGACTAATTGATAATGCACACATGTGAAAAAACAAAAAAACTGGTCTGGCCAAATGGCTCAGTGGATTAAAGCACCTGCAAGCAGAGGCCAGGGGTTTGATCCTCAGGCCTGCCATGCCTGCCCCCCACCCGGAGCATGCTGAGATAGCAACTGAAATTGCATGTGGTGGCGCACGCCTGTAATCCCAGCTCTTGGGAGGCTGTAAACAGGCAGATCACTACAAGTCCAATCTAGTAGAACACCCTGTAGACCCTTCCCTAAAAATACAAAAAGAGAAAACAAATTAAATATGAAAGAAGAGGTAAATATGGATCAACAATAAAAGTGAATTGAGTGAAAGTTTCTAAATTCAGTGAATTATTTACATAAATCTATTAGATAACTGTCTTAATTATTCCAAAATAGGCAGAGGCAAATAGGAAGTTAATAAAAGCAAATTACAAAATGGTATTTCTATAAAATGACATTGACATCAATAAAGGGTTAAACATTATTAAAAAGCCATACTGAAATTATACAAGGGCAAAAGTGAAAATCTTAAATGAACCAACTGCTACAGATATACTATGGCATAATTAAGCAGCCAGAATTAACAAAGAAAAACAACTGAAATCATGCAGCAGCAAAAGAAAAACACAATGTAGGAGAAAATATCCCCAGCATATCTGTTTGCTGATAGAAACAGAGAGCATGGTAGGATCTCTCATCACTTAGTGGTAGTAGGTATTTTTGAATGATAAGAAATTTAGAACTTCTTTATACATACCAGTGTTAAGAAACTATTAAGCAAGCAACCCACTGGGTTCTCACTGGGTGCTCAGAGTTACTTTTATGTACAATGAATGACATAACTGTATATGGTATGGGAAGTGATTCTGAACCTATAGAAATGACTATCTCTGAAACAATGTTACTAAAAAGTGGACTTTAATTAGATGTAATCTTGTTGACTTTACAAAAATCAAAAATTTAGGACATAACCCGAGTACCTTAATATCACCAAAATAAATCATGAAAATATGAGCATGAAAAACAAATATTTATTTTGTACAAAACACCTAAAATTGTATACACATCACAATGTTTCTTTCTATCAAAGAAAAAAAACAGAAAAATTATACAAGGCATATAATCTGAAGTTAAGATTGGATACATCTCAGAACATGGAAAACAATGCTTGCTGATCTGTTTGTTGTTTGGGAAAAAATGAACTGTCTAAAATGCATACTCAGAAATATTTAACACACATAATTTCAAAAATATAGCATTCCTATAAATTCTCTCATAACAAAGAAAATTGAAGTATCTGCATAAAGAATTTAATCAAAATCTAGTGGGAAAAATTTTTCTTGTATTTAGCACAGGGTCTACAGGGTCTCACTACATAGAACTCAAAGTGGTCCTCCTGCTTTCAGCCTCCCAGGTGCTGGGATTACAGGCACCTTTCACCAGGACCAGCCTCAACAGCCATCTCAGCATGCCCGAGGGGTGAGGCGGACAGGGCACACATGGACCAAACCCCGTGCACTTCAGTCTGCTGAACTATCTGGCCGGCCCTCTACTGGGAAAATTTTCATCATTAAAAAATTCACTTTAAGTGTCCTATCTCATAATTATTAAAACAGTACAAATTACATAAATATTTAGCTTACTGGAATACAGAAATACATGGCAATTCACCTGTGAGCTAAGCAGGATCCATAGTGTGTATTACCTAATTTGATTACAAGACAATAAATTCCTTCGATACTGCTTACACATAACATTGTCCGCACATTTGTTCTTGAGTAAATTTACATAATCAAGATATACTGTAAGAATAACTGAAGCCACTGTTCATACTGTGATGTATCAATTCATGTGTACTTTTATTCTACAGATCAATCAACATTGCTTTTCATGTAATATGCTTTTTAGATCACCACTATGTGAGACATCTTCAAAGAATTTTGAAATGAGTTATAGCTGAAAAATGTATACATTTACTGGGATCTTGATCCAATGTGTATTTTCACATATAAACCAGCTGAAGACTTATTCATGGTTTCCATTCATGAAGACTTATTCATCCTTTCCATTCATGGTTTCTCACTACACTATATTCTTACCCAAGAATTAAAGGTGTTCTCATGCAATGCTCATTTACTGGAGCCCTCTGTACTATGAAATGTCATGTGTCCATAAAGGTCATGTAAAAATGAAGGATCTCCATAATTTATATTTGTACTTTCAATGTGTTTAGGTTTTCAAGTTAGGGAAATTACAAAAAGCATTCTCATATTACCTGTATAAGCCTTGTTTTTTCTGGGGGGCTAGGCGTTTAGTACAGGGTCTCACTACATATTCAACCCATAATGATCCTTACTAATTTTCAGCCTCCCAGGCACTGGGATTACAGGCACATGCCGCTGCATCCAGTCTCAATTGTGGTCTCAGCACACCCCAAGGGTGAGGCTGGCACAGCAAGCCAGGGATCAAATCCCTGGCCCCTGTGTCTGCCTAAACATATCCTTTAATCCACTAAGCATATTTGGCCAGCCCTTTAAATAGTTTTTAACCAGTGTGAGTTTATGTCTTTCAAGGTAAACTGAAGAAGTGAAGGATTTCCCAATTTACCATACACATATGGCTTCTCTCCCAGTTGAAGACTTTCATGTACATTCGGAAAAACTAAAAACGTGTACATTGTTCACATTTCCTTCCTTATTTTTACGTAATGATACCTCTGAGTACTGAAAGACTTCCCATTGTTTTTTTTTTTTTTTTTTTTTTTTTTTTTTTTTTTTTTTTTTTTTTTTTTTTTTTTTGTCTTTTTGAGACAGGGTCTCACTATGCAGTTCAGGCTGGCCTTAAGCTCATTTTGTAGCTCAGGCTGGTCTCGAACTCACAACAATCCTCCTGCCTCAGCCTCCCGAGTGCTGGGATTACAGGCATGCGCCACCATGCCCGGCTTGACTTCCCATTGTTTACAAAGAAAGGCTCCTTTCCACTCTGAATCTTCTCATGTCACTGTGCCAGGGCATGCTCATGGTTAATTTCTTTTGTGGTACTTTTTAATGTCTATGATTAATTGCAATGTGTACACACACATTTTGACAGTGTCCTAAATACTTTCACACATTTGTTATACAGGGTTTATCAGTGTAAATTCTTTTGTATATAACTTTGTGCACTTAGAGCTCCCCCACTGTTTAATTTTTCTGTTCTAATCAGTGTTCTTTCATGTATTTCACAATGATTGTGTATGCAAAAAGCTTTGCTACATTGCTAACAAAGGGCTTCTCAAAAATGTTGAGTTTTTAAATGTTTTTAATACTAATTGTGTCCTAAAGGCATCTCTAATGCTTTTCTTCTGCATGAATTCTCATGTATTTGACATGGCATTGATTGAAAGGTTTCCCCAAGGCTTTCATAGTTTCACAGTAATATGATTTAACTCAGTATTTGATAGTACATGTACATACTAAGTGCTTTTTCATTGTTTGAATACATAACTTTCTTTACAGTGTCACTTCACATATTTGACACTGTGTATACTGAATGATTTCTGACACTGCTCACACACATAGTGCTTCATTGAAATGTATCTTCTTATGTTTACAAAATGAACTGTTATCAGTGAAAGCTTTCCCACATTGGTTACATACATAGGGTTTTTCTCCAGTGTGAATTCTTTCATGTATTTGACAATTACTGTGCCTACTAAATGCTTTACCACAATGCTTGCATATATAAGGCTTCTGCCCAGTGTGGATTTTTTCATGTATGTGGCAATCACTTTGTGTCCTGAAAGCTTTCCCACATTGCTTACATACATAGGGTTTCTCCCCAGTATGAGTTCTTTTATGTTTACAAAATGAACTCTTACAATTGAATGCTTTCCCACATTCTTCACATACAAAGGGTTTCTCTCCACTGTGATTTCTTTCATGTATTTGGCAATACTTATGTGTACTAAATGCTTTCCCGCACTGCTGACATACATAGGGTTTCTCCCCAGAATGAGTTCTTTTATGTGTACAAATAGAACTCTTACAAGTAAATGCTTTCCCACACTGTTCACATATGTAGGGTTTCTCTCCAGTGTGATTTCTTTCATGTATTTTGCAATACTTATATGTCCTAAATGCTTTGCCACATTCTTTACATACATAGGGTTTCTCCCCAGTGTGAGTTTTTTCATGAATCTGACAATCACTATGTCTAGTGAAAGCTTTCCCACATTGCTTACACAGATATGGTTTCTCCCCAGTGTGAATTTTTTCATGTATTTTACAATTACTCTTAAAATTGAAAGCTTTCCCACAGTGGTTACATACATAGGGTTTCTCTCCAGTGTGATTTCTCTCATGTATTTGGCAATACTTGTGTGTACTAAAAGCTTTCCCACATTGCTTGCACACATAAGGTTTCTCACCAATATGGGTTTTTTCATGTATTCGACAATTACTGGGTTTACCAAAAGCTTTCCCACAATGTTTACATACATAGGGTTTCTCCTTGGAGTGTGTTCTTTCATGAATAAAAAATGAAGTGCTACTAGTAAAGGATTTCTGACACAGTTTACATACATAGTGTTTTTCTTCATTTTGAGGTCTTTCCTGTATTTGAATATAGTCATGGGAATTAAAAGCTTTGCCACATTGTGTGTATACAAAGGGATGCACTTTACTGTGATTTTTTTCTTGGACTGGAACACAATGGGGCACAGCAAAGGTGCTTGAGTCCTGTTTACGTTCAAGAGGCTTTTCTCCAGCTCCAGTTTCTACACTGAAATCAGAGTAAGCTTTCCCACACTGTTTATATTTGCAGGGTCTCTCCCCGGTGTTTGTACTTGCATGTCTCTGAAAGAACTGGGAATCACGTATATTACAATTGGATAGCTTATCTTCAAATCCCTGGCAGTGGTATGATTTGACAGAAGTGTGACCTATGGTGGGTACATCTAGCAATGGATCAATCAGGGACTTTCTACAAACAGGATTTTCAGCTGACTTTAAACCAGAAAGTTTCATGTTCACATCACAATCTAGAGTCCAAAAATACATTTCTCCATCTTCATGCCATGACTTATTTTGATGGCATTCCACTGCCTCTTCACATCTGCAAAACAAAAATAAGCAACATAATAAAAAATCAATCACATTATAAAGTTTCCTTATTAATGATTTATAAGGAAGAGATCTTTTTGAATGTGGCTTGTAAGTATTTAACTATGAATTTTCTGTACATTCTGTAGTATGGCTTTAAAATAGCCCTCTCTGAAACAGTCATCTTAATTTCAGAGTTCTTAAAATGACACATTTGCAATACATAGTATTTACTTTCATTTAAAGGAATCAGTACACATAAATATTATATATTGATTATTTTTAATACACTTTCGGCCATAACCCTGCACTCTCCCCTTTCCACTGAACCTCACTGCCATCACCAAAAAGCCTATTTTTCTATTATCTCTCCTTTCTTTGACCCCCTAATTCATATATTGTGCTTTTCATATATATCACCAGATATCAAGCTTTCAGTGTTTGATTTATTTCACTTAAAATTATGACTGCCTTATTTCATTTAAAAGTTACAGGTTTAATATCCATTTTTTTTGTTGTTTGCAAATGACATCATTTTTATCTTCTTTCAAGCTAAGTACAATTTCATTATGTATATATACCACACATTTTCAGTGGTGGAGAGTTAAGCCAGGCATTAACACTGAGCTATACCTACAGCCTTTATTTTGAAATAGTTTCCTCAAACATTAAGTTGCCTAGGCTAAGTTTGAAAATATGATCTTTCTCGTCCAGCTTCTCAGTGTGCTCGGCTTACAAGCATGTACCAACATGGCTGATCCATCCCATATATTCTTTACCCACTCATCTGCAGATTGGCAATTTTGAGAAATCATCTACTGAAAACTGTACTCCCATTACATGTGCATGAATGTGTCACTATAATATGACTAAATTTTTACTGAGCCATCTCCCTGGCCTATAATATGACTAAATTTTTAAGAATATGCCCAGTAAAAATGTAGCTGGGTCAAATGGAATTTCTATTTTTATTTTTGGACAATTTTCTACACACATTCCCATAGATGCTGTACTGTGTGACATCCCTGTCAAAAACATTTTTGCTTTTCCCAGACTTTTGAAGATATTTTGTAACTTCTAGACAATGAATAGGTGGAATGTTGTGGAGAATTGCTTACAAACAGCTATTATTAAAACAGTGGCATTTATTTGGATTTGAATACTTCTACCAGTGTAACAATTTTCCAACTTCTGACTGCACACAACACATTTCAATAAACATAGCATTCGTTAGATAAACTATTTGGTATAAAAGTGGGCTTTAGAAAATACATGTCCACAACTGTGTATTCTGAAGTAGGTACCCAGTCTAAATGAAAATTTTATTTCATAATTTTGAATGTGAAAGATATTTTGCTTATTCTGACACATTAGATAATGTCACTTGTGGTGTAATATCAGCACTCCATAAACTCCCAGTATTAGACTAGTTCAGATATTCAATTGTCCAAGTATAGGTTCTTAACATGTATGCATTCAGTTTGTGAGATTAAATTAATTTGAACTTGGTTTCATTTGTAGCTGAGCTTGTTTTAACTTTTCTAAATTTCTATTAATACATGTTTTTAACACATAAAGACTATATTCATCATAGATTGTTATTTCATATATGGAACAAAATTTAACACTTCATTTCCTTTTCACCTCATTTGAATCTCCCATTCATTTACCTCTTATTCCCCTTCTTTTTTTTTTTTTTTCCTTCCACTAGGGATCAAACTCAGGACCTTGCACTTACCAGGCAAGAGATTAAGCCACTGAGCTATCTCCCTGGCCTTTTCCCTTCACTTTTACAAAATATCTTTCTCTCTGTTCTTTAGTATGTATCTTTTATTTTGCTGTTTCATTTATTCATTCACAGTGAAGTACTATTTTGCCATAAAAAGGATAAACTTGAGTCATTGGTAGGAAAAAAGATTGCACCTAGAGGCTATAATAAAATCTCAAATGAGAGCTTAAAACTTGCATGATTCCTCTTATCTAAAAAACAATATAATTTCCTCCATTTAAAATATTTGTTTCCCAGACTTTTGAGAAACTTCAGTGAAAATTACCTTAGATTTCTCCTCAAATATTGTTGCCACTCATCCTCAATTTGCAGGTTACCCCAATTTCTTCCTGAAATGCAGAAAAGGAAATATAGAAAGCTATTCCAACATTATATAAAAATTCACTGATTCCAGGTAGATGCAATATGATGTGATCATACCTAGAATATTCATCAAAATGCTTCCACATTCCAATTAGCAAAACTACACTGATGGCAAGAAGCAGTGCTCTCTGATTTTATAAATTAGATGATATCACTCTCACCTATGGCAGACACATTATGAAAGGTTTCCCACATCACATCTCTGTAGAACTTCTTTTGGGACATATCCAGCAAAGCCCACTCCTCCATGGTGAAGGTCACAGCAACATCCTCAAAGGTCACTGCCTCCTAAATCATGATATATATATTTATAGGAAGATGACTGAGACTCATTGTATGAAATATTTCAACTCCACTCATAAAGATGCAATGAGATTGACTCCTCCAATTGCTCGCATCATGTCTCGTTCTTAAATTTTTTTTCTATCCATGTACTCATCTCACACAGAAATTCTGATGCCAACATGGAATTCTTTGCTAAAGCAACATAATGGGAATAGTGGTTGTGCTGATTAACCCAGTTTTGTTTGTACAATATCTCTAAAGCATATTTTATAGAGGAAATCTAAAAGCATACAAAGGAAAACTGGAATAGCTGAGTAATTAACGCCTTTCACAGATTATCGTAAATTTTTTTCACAATTTATCACTTAAGAAACTTGCCTTTTCCTTCTCTGTTTGTATTTAGACAGCATTTGGAAACCTAAGATTGTTGTTAGCAAATTTTACATACAGAAACATTTTAAAAACCATTTCTAACTAGCACTTAACAGCATGTCAGCTTTCTACTCCTTTTTATTTTGTCTTATTCTAATAAAGGATTAGATACATCTTTAAAGAAAATAATTTCTCATTATTCCTCATACAAATCAGCATTACATCCATCTTTAGATCATATAAGGGATGCTAGACATTCATAAACTTACTGTTTCTTAATTTGGATAAGGCACACCTAACATGATTTCTCCAGAGAGCATGTTTTTTCATATTCCATTGTGCTCCATTCTATCACATATGGGCATTTTTCATGTAAAATTGCAATACTTAAAACTCTTCCCCATGCTTCTAAATTAATTTTCTCAAGTTGGAATACAGTCTTTCCCCTTAGGCTAGGCATGAATTGCACTTTCTTTTCCCCATGTCTATTTTATAATGTCTAGTATACTATATTTCTACTTCCCACATCTTCGCTGTGCACATTCACCTTGCCCTTCCTCCCAGCCGCCTAAGAAGAAAAGATGCTCAACTAACAGGTGAAGCACAAGGTGTCTGTGTGTGCTGTGTAGCTGCAGAGTTAGAAGTAAATTGCCAGGCACAGATTTAGTCTTTTCATTTTGTTTATGCTTTGGGGAGAAACATTCAGTTTATTAAACATTTCAGGTAATTGCATCCAAGTTTTGCCGAGCTGCAAACCTAGACTTTCTCTGTGTAGTGAATTTTTAATTCTAGTTCCATAATCTGGAAATCAGACTGTTGCTTTTGCACTATGTCTGTAGTATCTCATGACAGGCATTTGCTTTGTGTTATAGTATCTGTAATCCTTGTGTTTTTCAAGAGCTGTTTTGCAAACAGATGATGTATTTTTCCATTGAAAACAAAAAAAAAAAATTAAAAACAGCAAAATATATAAATAAATAAATCACAAATATTTATTTGTGAAAGGGAAAGAAAATATTCAATGGGAAGGAAAAACTAGAATGAGGAAAAGGATAAGTGAAAGAAGGGGAAAAGATATATTTTGGTATATATGTAGAATAGTTTGGATAACCGTATTATTGATTTCTGCTCATCTTTTCAAAGGAGCAGTTAATACTTAATTTTTTTGTTTATTCTGATTTGTTTCCCTCTTTTGAATTTCTTTAACTTCATTGGTATCATTTTGTTTTTTCTTTAAACAAATCTTACACATTTATATCTGGTAGTCACAACTAATTTGAAGATAGAATCATATAGCAACTACTGTTGAAGTCCTATTACTTTAGTGAACTCTTGCATAATTTCTAATGTTTTTTTTTCTATCACTATTTTGTATACTTTAAAACAAAAAATAAAAAACCTCAAAGAAAAAAAAAAAAGAAAGAAATCTAAGCCTGGTTTCATGGGCAAGGAATTAATCAAATAGTAAATAAAAATCATGAATGATAAAATGCAATAAAATATTATAATTTTTATTGGAGAATGCTTGTGAACAACAAAATTAGACTAATAACTCAATGACACCAAATAGTCACTGTTCATACTGAGAGGAAAAAAAAAAATTCTATGGTGGTGGAACAGAGAAAAATTGGGGGAATACATATGATCAAAAGATATGCATGGATGTGAGGGCGACCTGGCTGTGACATCAGTCACCCCACTGATTGCCAGGGTTGATTCGGCTGATTTGGCTGGCTAGGCGGGTGCCCCTCCTCCCTTAATGATCCATGTGCATCCTTCCCAAAGCTGCATGCTTGATCAAAGAAGACGACCACCCCCAACAGAGGACCATTCCTCAGTCAAGGGTACATGTGTAGCTGTACTGCCTGCTAGAACCTCCAAACAAGCTCTCAAAATATATGCAATAAAAGCCAGTATTTTGCAGTCAACAGACACTCATAGAACAATAAAAAAAAATCACTTCAAATCATACTTTTGATTTGACCAAAAACTAGCTATTCAATATAATAAATGTGTAAGAAAAATTGATTAGCAATAAAAATAATCACAACGTTTTTAATACAGGTGGCTTTCTGAGGGCTGCCGCCTAGAGTCAGAACTGTCTCTTGCAGAAAGTTCCAGAAGCCACCCGGAGCACGCTCCTGGGACCTTTGCCTCACCCTAAAGAGTAAAAGAGATTATATGACGGCAGGTGTGTCCAAACCCAAGGACTGGGAGATTTTGGAGGTTGTGGAGATGCCCTTCAGTGAGAAGGAATGGGCCAGCCTCACATCTGTGGGGAGTGCCCTGTACACGGAAGTGACGGTGAAGAACTACAAGCCCGTGACCTCCCTGGCTGCAGCATCCACAGACAGACCTGATTTGAACCTGGCACAGGAAGGAGAGAAGGATGCCCTTATCCAGGGGGGCTGGGAGGTTGGTTTTGCTGAGTACACCACAAAACTTGCCTAATTTACAGACGTTTCATCTGGTAGGATGCAAAAATTTCTGAAAATCCTCAGTGCTGAGCAGACAAGACACAAGTTAATTGTTGGGCTGGGGAGATGGCTAAGTAGAATAAGTGCTTCCCTGGCAAGTGCAAGGGTCTGGGTTCAATCCCCGGTTGCCAAAAAAAAAAGGTTAATTGTTGACTTTTCTAGTTTTCCATGTAAAAAGTTAAGAGCCGCCTTAAACTATGGCAACTGCACATTCTTTATTTTCTGTAAATGTCTCGATTTCCACAGATTCTGTGTTCATTAAAGTTACTTGTTCTGTTGTGTGAAAAAAAACCCAGGTGATTTGAAGCTTCCAACTAATATAGTACCTCAGCTCTAGACTACTTGTCCAGAAAAATAGGTTATGGTCATAGGTGGAGATCCAAAGGTTCAAAAGGAAATGACAACACTATCCACACAAGGCCAGATTCTTCTGGCCCCCAAAGAGTCTGGCTTTATCAGGGAATACTCTGATGATATCTAGACAAGGTTATAAACCTAAAGGATGTCCTGTAAGATTCCCATGTGGAAAGTAACAGGGAAATGCTTTATAAGGCTTCTATGACCAAATCCCAAGGAGTTTATTAGCCCTATGAGATCACATCACTGATCTAATGGCTCAAGAGATGCCCTCAATGGCCTCCATGCCCATGGCAGTGATTGACCCAAGGGTCAGCTTGTTAGGCTTCCGTGAATTCTGGCCTACACCATGCATTTTGAAGTACAACCCATTTATTCCACTGGAATCCCTGTTTAAATACCTTCTCAACTAGCTTTTTATTCAATTATAGACAAAGAGCAATGCAAAAGCAGACAAAAAGTATGCACTGGCTAACTTTCTGAGGACTCTGAAATGTTTGCTAATGGTTTCCACGCTCTTAATATGGCTTTCAATCTGACTCGGTGAGGTGATGTCCAGGTCATTCTGGCTTCTGGTTGCACCACAATAAAAACAAAACAGCAGTACAATAAAAAGGGATGTAAGAGCTAGAAAGCAGGGTGATGCGTCCTTTGCGGCTTAACCTGCTAATGCACAATGCTCTACTGCATTATTTGGACCCCAAGAAGTGCTCAAGCACTATTACAAAATGGGGTTTAGAAGCCAAATGAACTTATACCTTCTGGTCACCTCGCAAGGTAGGTACAAGGGGATGCCCAAGCATGTAATATGTAATACTCTCAGGCCTAGCAATCAAAGTTCTGACAAAACTCCAGCTGCTTTCCAACTCCAGCTTGAAGAGGAACTCCATAAATACATTAACTCACACCTGGAGCCTGTGGAAAATTAGATTGTTCTAGGACAGCACTGTACTAGTCAATCAGCTTCAGACAGTAAGAAAAAGCTCTAGAAACTCAAACAGGGTCTAACTAGGATAAGGAAATTGATCAAAGTGGTTACATGATCCTTAATATTCATGACAAAATTAAAAAAAAAAAAGGAGTAAGATAGAAGCAGGCTAAAGCCCACCTCACCTTAAAAAGTATGAAACCACTGTGCTAAGAGTAATTGAGTGAATCAAAACAGTGATAGCAGGACCAGGGAGATAACTCAGTAGAATAAGCACTTGCCTGGCAAGCGCAAGGGCCTGAGTTCAATCCCCAGTTCTCCCAAAAAAAAAAAAAGAAACTGTGACAGCAACAAGTCAGAGTGCTTCAAGTACAAGTGGCCAGGACACTGCACAGAAGAGCGCCCTCTATAGCAACCACACGGTGCTAGGCCTGTGGGGGAAAGAGACTCCCCTCATTCCAAGAGAGTTGAGGCTCTCCGCTACTATGGCGGCCATGGAAGAATACATAGAATGTTAATAGTGCCTAAAAAGACCTAAACTGCCCCCACCACAAGGGCATTCTCATCACCATACAGGAGCCTTGAGATGACCCCAGACTCTGTGATATTGAGATATCTTATTCAACTCCAAGTTCTTATTGGGGTGAGCTTTCATCACATCCCAAAGTTGTGTATCTAGGAGTTAGTTGGCCATCTACCCCCACTCTAAACTGTCAGTTGGAAGATTTCCTTTGCCAAGCTGTCTTTATGTTGAAATTGGAGTGCCCCATACCAGTATATGAGAGATACACATTTCCTACTCAGGGCCAGTCTGTCATTCAAACTTGTGACAACCCATGCCCTAGTTGTGAGGGACCCAGCCAGCCTTACTCCATGGGACTGAACTTCTCTGGTGCGAGTTGATCTCCAAGCAGATTATGGTGGCCCCCTAGAGAGGAATGTCAAGGCCACTCTGGTAGTGATTCTGGTGAAGGACCCTCATGTACATACCCCACAAAGACAGTAAGTATTACTCGAGAGAATTTAGGCAGGGGACAAAGCCCACTACTGATACATTCTTGGCTAGAGGGTCACTGGTGGTACTTCAGTGCAATACATCACCTACTGCAAAATCACAGAAAAATCAATGAAGCAGGGTACTTATTCATCCTTTAGTTTCAGACCCATACATCCTTTTAGCACAGATCCCAGGAGACACTAACTGGCTCTCTCTGAACTCAAAATGTCTTCTGTATCCCCATGGATTTTAACTCCCAACAGTCATTTGCCTTTGAATATACATTTCCCTAAACAGGGCTTCGTCAGCAGTATACCTGGACTCTTGCCTCCTGGTTTCAAAGATAGCCCCACTTCTTTACACAGGCCTTAGCCTGAGACCTAAGATAAGTTAAAGTTTAAGAAGAGAGAACTATTACAAGGTATAGATGACCTCATCTGTAGTCCCACCAAAGAGTTATCTAATTCAAAATGCCATGAAATTCTCAATTTTCTAACAAAACGCTATTAGAAAGTGTCTCAACAAAAGGCTCAGATTTCTGAACAAAAGTAACATATCTGGGATAGGTTTTAACATTAGGGCAAAGAAAACTGTCAGCAAGGAAAACAGACAAAATTTGGGTCCTCTAGAGGGCAAAGAGTATTTGAGGTCTTCTTGGGAACAATGGGCTTCTGTCACCCATGGATATCCATTTTAATGTAATAGCCAAACCCCTACAAGAGGCAAAGCAAAGTCAAGAACCTGAACCTTTGAAATGGGTGGTAGTTTCATAAAACATGCCATTAGGAGGGTGGCTTATCCCAGACAGTCCTTCCAGGTCACTGAAGCTCTTGCTGGGAACCCTTTCTGGAAATTCTGCACACAAGTTAGAACTTAGTACCCTCACATGCGCTTTCCAACTGGCCAAGGCCAAATGGGTTAGTATATGCCAGTGAGGAGGAACCTTCTAGAGATCAAATACTCAACTTGCAACCCCAAAACCAATTTTTTTTCTTTTTTTTTTGGTGGAACCCGGGATTGAACTCAGGCCTTTGTGCTTGCCAGGGAAGCACTTATTCCACTGAGCCATCTCCCCGGCCCCAAAAAACACTTACTTATCATATAGTTTCAACATTGCAATTAGACCTAAATACTGTGGCTTTGGTTTAGAAAAAGCAACTCATATATTAACATCTTTTGTCTTCAAGGAAAAACAGAAAGCTTTCAATGATACAAACAGCCTATGGCTGCATACATTCCATAGGTTCACCACCACCAGTATATACTGACTCCAAATATGATTTTCTGGTCTTACATGCTTGGGTAGCCATCTGAAACAAAAAAAAAAAAAAAAAGGAGAACTTTTGACTATTCACCACTTGCTGCTAAAGCACAGATAAGGGATCCTCAGTGTTCTTAGGACAATTCATCTCCCCAAGTGAAGCATCAGTTGATCATTGCTGGGAATATCAAGCTTCCCTAAATCCTGTCTCCCAGGAAAATTCTAAAGCAAATTTGGTTGCTGCACAGGCTGCTCTCCAAAATAAGCTCAGCCTATCAGCAGTCACATTTGAAGACCTTAGCTTAGAACCAGGAGGCTTTGCAAAAGTGCTTCAAGCAATTCTTTGCTTAGGGTTAAGTTGCTCAAGACAGGGATCTCTAGCTGTGTTGTAAAGAGCATACATAGTGTTCTAAAATCAAGATAATCACAGCTGAAGACAGATAAGGAAATGGTCTGCTGATATGCCCCATTCAAGAGCAACAGGGCCGGCCAAATAGCTCAGCGGATTAAAGTACCGGTTTGGTGCAGCAGGTGGGAGTTCAATCCCTCAGGCCTGCAGCGCTGGTCTCACGCCCTGGAGACACTGAGATGGCAATTGAGACTGGGCATGGTGGCACATACCTGTAATCCCAGCTCTTGGGAGGCTGTAAACAGGCAGCCTCAACACCCTATAGACCCTTCCCTAAAATACAAAAAAAAAAAAAAAAAGGACCAACAAAAATGTCAACCTTAGAGGTCAAACAGTCCTCTTAACTAGCAAGTATTATTCATCAAAGAAGTCTTTGAACTTCTTTGCAGGTCCTTCTCAGTGCCCACATTAGCCTCGATACCTCATTCTTTTGTTTGAAAATCCATACAGGATGTCTGAAAGAACTATTTGTCTTTAATCCAGACAGACAGTGAGAGTTCTAACCTTCCTGGATGCTCCAAAATTATACTACTGATCTCTCTCATTTAAGTCATTCGCTATCTATTTGTTTAGCAGATCAGGGCTAGGCCAAGACCCCAATAATTGACAATGAAGGAAGAGTCCAAAAAAGCCAGGGCTAGTCTGTGGGAGCCCAATCATTCTTGCCAGAAATACAGTGGAAAGTCATTAAATCCCTACAAGATGATGCCTTCAACTTGGGAGGAACAAACACTACTATTCCTATGGCGCATATGTTCTTTACAAAGCCTGAGGTCCATAACTTTAGGCAATCAGGCCTCTACGGCATTTTCTGCCTATGCCCTCCTTAACATAGACTCAGAGTCCTCACTGCCTGAACCAATACAAAGCTGTGGGACCGCCTCTGGGTAAGACTGGCAAATGGATTTTACTCACATCCCTATAAGGAAGTGCTTTACATATCTGATGGTGTGCACTGATATCTTTGCTAAGTGGATAGAGGCTTCTCTAGCTGGTCAGAAGATGCTGGAGGAGACAAAAGTCCAACTTAAAGATGTGATGCCTAAGATTCAATTCCTGGAGTCTATCTATACTATTAATGGATCCTCCTTGACAACTCAAATCACCTTAATTCTCAGTACTTCAAGCATACCATTTCTATTCTGCATGGAAGCCCCATCCATCAGGAAAAGTTGAGCGAGGCAATCAAACTCTCAAGTGACCCTTAGCAGAACTACATCAAAAAAATACATGTATACATGCAAAAAAAAAAAGGAAAAAAACCAGTAACACCTTGAAAAACACATTAGAAAACATTATCATATCACAATGGCATCCACAAAAATAACCTAAGGAAGTACAAGACCTCTACAGTAAAAACAATGGCAACCTGGTAACATCAGCTTTCCCCATATCTTCTTAAAAGTGAATGTGGACTTTCAGTGGGCCTCATCAAAAGGAAGGGAGTAAGTGTAAAGCTACATAACAGCTATGATTCTGGCCCTCCTACTTGGGAATATCATTAGTCTTCGAACTGCAAACATTATGATAAAAAATGATACATTCAGCATGACCTGGTCTCACGTGTCTATAAATTTTAAAAAAGTGTTCAATATCTCTGTAGCTCATTTCAACAAGTAAATGAAACTTTCAACTAAACCTAGGGAACACGTTTACAACAAAGGCAATTATAATCCCATTATACCTCTCTATGCAGATTTCAAATCCAGGACAAACAACCCAATCCAAAACAAGGGTGCATTGTGAAGCAGCTTCTCGCGTTGGCATGCACCTCAATGGGAGCATGGGTCCCAAACCCAAATGATGCCTTAGCTTTAAGCCAAGGTAGCACACAACACACACACACACTGTATGTCATAATTAAGTGTGTGTGTGCTTTTTTTAAAAATCTTAACAAAGGCAAACACAATTTAAAAAACAATGAGCTTGGAGCCAGGGAGATGGCTCAGTAGAACAAGCGTTTCCTTGGCAAGCGCAAGGGTCTGAGTTCAATCCCCGGTTCTGCCAAAAAAACCAATGATAAAATAAAAATAAATGGAAAAAAAAATAGGATAAGTAAACAGCTGTACTCTTAATTCACTGATAAGAGATATCTGCTAAAATAATATCTGTAAATATAATATCATGTATGCACCTTGTACAATACCAAAACATTATGAAAACAGTTTGCAATGTATTAATTTATCGAATCTGTATTGTTAAGGTGTCTTAAAACTGT
>PVKA01031098.1:0-26630 GCA_004027165.1 Ctenomys sociabilis
TGAGCTATCTTCCCAGCCCTACATAGAAAATTTAAAAGCAAAGATGAGTGCACAAACATAAAAATGATCACAGCAGGTGAAGAAAACAATGACCATAGGAATAAAACCTGTTTAGAGCAAAATTTAGACTGAACTGAGGAACAGAGGAGACATGTATGTAGCAAAGTGAAAGCAGCAAATGAAAAAAACTGGGAAAACAAGAACCAAAAGAAATCCTCCCCAGAGGGCAGATGGGAGGGATGTAGGTCAAGAAGGAGTGATAATGGAGGTCATAAAGGAATCATTTGGCCAAGATTTTATTAGTTAGCTTTAACTTACTATGTATGAACTTACTCTTTAAACCAACAACGAAAAGGCAGCTAATATTAAAGAGCTGAAAAGTTGGCAATGAGATAGTTCTTAAATTTACAACACAGAATAGATATGTATTTTTAAACAATGTTCTAGCATCAATATAGAGAATGGAAAAAGGTATATAAAACTGGAAAAACAATGATTTTCAAACTACCACAATTAGTACTAGTCTAACATGTCTGGATTAGCTCTAACATCAACATATTAAAAAGTAGAGTGCATGCTGTATTTGAGAAATGAATGGATAAAAAGTGGTTTTCAAACTGAGATTGCTGAAGAGATGACAAAGAAACATTCTACAACCAAGATATAAACTTAAGAAAATAGCACCTAAAACAGAAAGTATAGTCAGGAAATAAAACAGTAAAAATGAGGATTACTGAAATAGTACCAAAAGAAGTATTATCAAAAGTAAAAAAGGGAAAGCAAAGAGAAGCTGAGTAAATACCATTTCATAAATATGAAGACAAATTAGAGTGACCTGAAACACAGTTTGATGATTGTTCAAACATGACACAGTTTATGTTCCATACATATTCATATACAAACTGTGCTATACTAAAAGCGTGTGCTTAATTAAACTCAAAAACTAAGAAAATAAGAACTTGAAATGTTCTGAGTTTGCTGAGTATGAAAGCAAAGGGAAAGATTCAAAAGTTTTAGTATATACCTGTAATCTCAGCACTGGTGAGGCTGAGGTAAAGAGGATCACCATGCATATGAGGCTAGCCTGAAGTAATAGTCAGACCCTGTCTCAAACCTCCCCCAAACCAAAGAGAGACAATCAGAAAGACCAAAGTTATTTAAAACTAAGTATGGCAGCATATACTTGAACTGCTAGCTACTTGAGAGGCCGAGGCCAGAAGACCACAAGGGCAAGGCCAGCCTAGACAATTTAGAGACCCTGTCTCAAAAAAAAAAAGAAAAAAGAAAAAGAAATGGCTGGACATATAGAGTGAAGAGTGTAACCTGGGCTCAATCCCCAGAAATAAGAAAAATAAAGTTTTTCAATAGTTAGGCTCTCAAGGACAGGGATATAGCTCAAAGCACAAAGTCGTGAGTTCAATTTCCTGTACAAAAGAAAAGAAAGAGAAGAGAAGAGAAGAGAAGAGAAGAGAAGAGAAGAGAAGAGAAGAGAAGAGAAGAGAAGAGAGAAGAGGAAATAATAGGAGCTCTCAAAATCAGTTCTATTTTATAAATTAGATACTAAGAATTAAAAACAGTACTACTAGATTATCAATTAGCAGCAACACATAAGAAAAACAAAACGAATACCTCCAAGATGTGATTTTTGAGAATTACTAGTCAAAGAAGTAAGACTGAGTCCTTAAATGACTATTAATATTATATTCTCCCCCATATATTTTCTATACCCCTTTTTGCCCTTTTATCATCCAAAGCCTCTCTCTGCCTTAAAGTCTACTTCTTCCATAAAGCTTTCCTAACTCTGCAGTCCACACTGTTATCACTGGCTTTCTCTTAGCATCAGCATAAACACCTCTCCATCAACAAAAAATTTATGAGCATTTATTCCAAGTACATAAATACATTTAAAAAATTATATTTTATACAACATAAGTATGTATATTATTATAAAACATAAAAATAGAAATTGCTTTCTTTACCCTTACATAACTCTTAGTCATCCCTCATTGCTTAAAAGTTTTTATGCATTCAATTTTCCTCTCATAAGAACTAGAAATTTCTCCAGAGCATCACAACTTACTTACATGATGCTACTCAAAAGTTTTCATAACATATTGCTCTAACATGTGAAAAATCACAAAACGCAACTGATTTTTTTTAGGACAAGCCAGTCAACTAATTGCAATATTAGACTGAACTGTTATGGGTAAATATCCAATTCAGATATTTTAAGGAACATAATTACTCCTTAGTTTACAACATTAACCAATTCTAAAAAAATAAATAAATACATGTAGTTTAAAACAATATGTTGTGATGAAAGATTTTTGCATTGGATAAGGAATGCATTTCAAACAATTCTAAATACTTGATTTGTATAATTTTCAGTGATAATGAATTAATGGGCAATTAAGCATTTCAAAAAGAAAACAGCCTTTTCAACAAAACAGCCTTTTTGGTCTTGAGACAGAGTCTTGCTATGTAGCTCAGGCCAAGAAATTTAAGCAATTCAATTTTAAAATTTACTTAAAAAATTTATGAGCCAACAAGACAGCTCAGTGGACTAAACACCTGCTTAGGCAAGTGCAGCATCATGAGCCACACTGGCCCCACTCCCAGACACACAGCTGGCCACCCAGACCCAAAGTAGTGGAGCATGCCTGTAATCCCAGTACTGGGGAGGCTGAAAACAGAAGTATTACCACCAGTCCAAGCTGCACAGTAAGACCCTATACCAAATATATTTTTAAAAAATAATTATTTAAAATATAGCATGCACCTTTCACTAAAATTAAGGACACAAACACCTCTTAGGCGACATATATTTCTCAGTGTCTATGAACTAAATAAAACTAATGAATTTAAATTTTCCCTACTCAATTATATTCTCATAATTAGCCAGTTTATCAAAGCACACATTATCTAAATCTTACCCAGCTCACTTGATTTCTTCTGAAGTTCCATAGTAAGTACTTTCAGTTGATCTTCATTATTTTCCAATCTAGTAAAACATGTTATTTTACAATGTAAAAATGTTCTTTTGATCAGAATTCATCTACCATAAAAACTAAAAACTAGTATAATTTAAGCTGGGCATGGTGGCACACGCCTGTAATTCCAGCACTCGGGAGGCTGAGGCAGGAGGATTGTTGTGAGTTCAAGACCAGCCTGAGCTACAAAGTGAGCTTAAGACCAGCCTGAACTGCATGGTGAGACCTTGTCTCAAAAAGACAAAAAAAATAAAACTAGTATAATTTTATCAACTGATACAAGCAAAAAAATTCACCCACTAAATTATAGTATTAAACATATAGTGAGTACCTACTTTGTATAAAGCATATTTTAAAATAAGATATTACCATTATAAATACATGATTTCATATTAACTGCATCTCCATAAAACCTTAAAAGTTTAATGGTTATAATTTATCTTTACCAACAACCACATTAATGAATTGTAGAATTTTGAAAAAGAATATGTAACTACTACTAAATTCTATCTTAGGAACACCACATGGATGACAACATGTATTATTTTCTTGACTCTTCTGGCTGTTTCCTCAAACTACAAAACAATAGTACTAGACCAGATGCATCTAAGATAACTCCCAATTTTAAAATTTGTCTACACAGACCAATAAAGAATGTGCAAGACTGGGGTAGCTAGAAAAGCTAGCTTTTCTTCTCTCTCCATGCACAAATAATGGATAAGAAATACTGGTAGCTAGATCCTGTCTTGAGAAATTATTTCTTTTACTCCACTAAAATTTACTTCAATGCTAAATGGATAAAAACAATTATTTCAAAAATAATTATTTCAGCCACACAACATCTTGTTATCAATGTTCCCTTAATATAAAAAGTCATGTATAACAGAACCAGTCTCTGACATTTAAACTGCTATATTTAGACAAATGCATATACCCTGTGTCAGATATGGTTAAGCATGGCAATTAATTTAGTAATATGGAGCATTATTGTTTTTCAGAATTGTTAAATTTATACATCAGAAGAAAGGTTACTGGGCCAGGCAAATAGCCCAGCAGATTAAAGCACCTGTAAGCAGGCAAAGAGGGCTGGGCCCACCCCAGGGGCAAACTGAGACAGGGATTGAAACTGAGCATGCCTATAATCCCAGCTCTTAGGAGGCCGTAATCAGGAGAATCAAGAGTCCAATCTAGTACGATACCCTGAACACTCTGTTAGACCTTTTCCTAAAATACCAAAATACAAAAAGAAAAAAGGTTACAGATCCCAGTAAAATAAACTCCCATCGTAGAAGTTACTCCTATAACGCCAACAGCAACACACAGTTTCAATAAATATATGCTATACCACTACATCAGCACTTTAGGAACCAGTCTATATAACTTGACTTTATAACAAACCCTGCATGGAAACTATTCTAGAGAATAGCTGCTTTAAATATTTTCCTATACTACCTACCTACCTAAAACAAACTTTTGAAATGTATTTCTACTTTATACATAAAAACAATAATAGAAATGGCACTCAATATTATGTCAATTTATTATTTATTTAAAATAAAAAATATTTCACCTTTGTTGTTCTGTTCTTAATAATTCCTCTAAGCTGCAAATAGTAGTTTTAAGTTCAGTAACCACAAATGAATGAGCAACTTTAGCTTTATCAAATTCTTCCACTTGAGCTTCTTTTTCATCATTAAGCTGACATGCCGCTTTTGTTGCTCTCTGTAAATCTTCTTCTAAAGCCTTTTGAGTATTCTAAATAAGAAAAATAAGAACAAAAATATGAGCCAAAAGAAAAAAACTCATCTACTTCTATAAATTTGCTGCCCCTTTCTGCCCCCCACTTTGTCCTATCCATGATCCCCTCTTAGTCACCCAGGAATACCAACACACTACTTTTATTCTCAAATTACCATTCTCCAAATTTCATGTATAGTTCCAATTTGTTCCTGAAATCTTCCCATCCAACCCAGTTCATAATTCTTTTAATTCTTAGAATTGCTTTTAGTAATTAATTAGCCTGAGTCATTCTATTGGTGACTGGGTTTGTCTTGCAATTTAGTTATACTTTCAATGTGCTTTTACCCAATGTCTCTAATATAAGCATTTTGTAAATTGAGATTGTATCTTCTCTAGTTGAAGCACTGAGTCCCTTGTACATGGTTTTGGTATTCATTCAGTAAATTTGTTGATTAATTGATAGTGTGCTTTATTACACACTAGTCATTTTTAAACATACCATACTTGTTTGCAAGGACATTTTAATATCTTCTAGTTCAGATGCCAAGAGATTCTTCTTCTCATTTGATTCTTTTAGGTTTTCATCCTGTAATTCTAAAAGAAAAAGTTCAACATAGGTGATACTTAATACAAAAACAGTGGAAAAACCTAGCTGCTGTTTGTAACAGTGACTCTTTTTCTTCCATTACATGATATTCCAAAACAGTTATGCAAATATGGACACTGGTCACCATAAAATTTGGTGGAGGAGAGATATTCAAATATCTTGTCTCAGTTAATTAGGACTTTCTCTCTCCACCCTCCTGCACTGCATCAGCCCTGAAAACATTAGACAGAAAACGAGCACATAAAGAACATAATGGAGTATGGTCAATGATTTGGGACAGAGACTTTCTATATAGCTAATAGTTTCACTTAAATTCACAGAAACACCAGGAAATAAAGCAAACTAATTTCATTAGAAAATACCAAATCATGTTTTTGGTTTGATGGTTTAATAATCAATTAAAAATAATCTAAAACTATTCTAGAAGTAGAAATTATTCTGGATACTAGACAACAAATACTCAAAATGTATATTGACAAATCACAATATCATTAATAGAAGACACTGAAATTAATGTGACTATATAAGCACTTGTCTGGCAAGCGTAGGGTCCTGAGTGCAATCCCTGGCACCCAAAAGCAAGCAAGCAAGCAAGCAAGCAAGCAAGCAAAGCAAGCAAAGGAAAGCAAAGCAAAGCAAAGCAAAGCAAAGCAAAGGAAAGGAAAGGAAAGGAAAGGAAAGGAAAGGAAAGGAAAGGAAAGGAAAGGAAAGGAAAGGAAAGGAAGGAACCAAGCAAATAAGCAAGCAAGCAAATGTGAATTTCCTTGATGACTGATATTGAACATTTTTTCTATATCTTTCTGCCATTTGTGTATCTTTTGAGAAATGTCTTTTTAGGTTATTTGCTACCATCAAACTTTACTGACTTTTCAAGATTACTTTCCAAGAACTCAAAGACTGAGTAAACTACATAAATATTATATATAACTACAATAGAATCAAAACAATATGTAAGAGAAATCAAACTTAGCAGGTGAATTAACAGACTATCCCTTATATATATTTGTTCATCTGTCTGTCTCCCCCAATTGATAATGTAACCAATTACATACTCATCAGTTTTTAAATCATACCACATTTTTAAAGATTTTAGTATCTTCTAGTTCTGACTAGAAGATTCTAGTCAGAATTTCTTGATTCTTTTAAGTATTGGGGCAGGGGAGGAAGAGAGAAACACAAGGCCAAGTTGGAAATGCATACACAAACATATGAAGATATGTAAACAAATTTCCAGACAAAATCCAAGAGTACATAGCCTAAGAGATTCTTCTTTAAGATGGAAAAAATGAAGTTTGAACTGCAAAAAGAGTAAGAAAAAGAATAAAGAGAAGAGAGGAGGAAAATTCTTGGGTAAAACCATGTAATCATTGTCTGGATAAAATAATAAAAATAGTCTACAGAATAAAAATACACAAGAAAAACAGAAAAGGGGGAGAGGGCTGGTCAAATAGCTCAGCAGATTAAAGTGCCTGCTTAGGCAGACACGGCTGCCAGGGCATACTGAGAAAGCAATTGAGACTGGGTATGGTGGCACATGCCTGTAATCCCAGCTCTTGGGAAGCTGAACACAGGGGGAATCACTAGGAGTTCAACCTATGTAGTAAATCCCTGTACACCCAAAGTCAGGGAATTTTTTTTTTTTTTTTTTTTTTTTTTTGTCTTTTTTGAGACAGGGTCTCACTGTGCAGTTCAGGCTGGCCTTAAGCTCACTTTGTAGCTCAGGCTGGTCTCGAACTCACAACAATCCTCCTGCCTCAGCCTCCCTAGTGCTGGGATTACAGGCATGTGCCACCACGCCCGGCTAGGGAAATTTTTAAATTTTAAAAAAATGAAACTAGTACTTCACTTGTGGGAATACTGAGTAGATATGATTCACTGTTCTTCTCAAGTAGAAAACTCTTAACAATATAGGCAAAGGCAAGATTAGAATGAAAGACAGAAGGCAAAACAGCTAGAGACCTCCAGACTTGAGAGCACATAACAAGAAGACCCTTGTTGAATATAACGTGATAATATTGGGTAATTTTGTGCATGGGATGTTCTCTGAGGGAGATGTTTCAGGGGAAATTTCTGTCTTTTTGTCTTAAGAGTTTTTTGTTTGCTTGCTTGCTTGTTTGTTTGTTTTGGAGGTTTTCTTTTTTATTTGGAGTATATGGATTGGTTGGCTGGTTGGTTGGTTAGTTGGTTGGTTGGTTGGTTTCTGCCTCACATATCCCAGAAATTAAGAGTTGAACTCAGCAACCTTCAAATACAAGTAAGCACAGACAAAAGTGCTCCAATAATATTCTGATCTCTGGTCAAAGAAGCAGGAAAAGGAGCATCCAAGTAAGATTATACCAACCAAACATCACAGAAAACAAAACTGTGTGCTATACTCCACAGTACAATAAAAGCCAAGCAGGTACCTTAAACCATACAACTACATCACACTATAATCATACTATAATCCCCCCCCCCAACAAAGGTGGTAACTGGGAAGATTAAATGGCTCTATCTATCATCTCCAATAGTCAGCAGAGAGCTACTCCCACAGTCACTGTACAGATTACACAGAGACTCTGGATATTCACCCAAAATGCATTAAAAACAAGGCATCAATCATGTATCACACTGGGATACAGAGTGAGGTCTAGAACAAAGACTTTACTTTTACAAAACCCAGAAGGAATGAAACCTCCCCCACCACTTGGTATTACTGGAGACCACATGGAGAAATACAACTGCTAATCAAATCAGTAGGAAGAAATAACTAACCAAGCAACGAAGACTCCTCTTTTTGATGACAGCCTGGACCAAATGGGAAATGTGGACTTTTACTTTGTGGCGCATTAATCTAATGGTTAATTTGTAACATCTAACTGAAATGAATCAGCAGGATTCTGAGTATGGATGGCCCACCTGAGAATTGCTGCCAACAGCATAAAAAGAAAACTGGAAGTAGGTGTGCTGCTGATACTCCTGGAGAAGCCTGTCACACAGGTTTTCCTGATATGAGTCCCGATGTTATCAGAGGAGTTTAGGTTCTCACTGACAGAGTGGCTATCATTGTTTTGGGGACTATTGCTTGAGTACCTTGAGTATTGCTTCCTAGCTCCAGTTTAGATCCAACAGCCTACCGACAGACATCCTTCATCCCACTGGCACTGACTTTCTAACTTCTACCCCTGACCTTTGGGCCTTCCCATTACAGATACTTGATATTGATACAGACTTGAATGAGACACTGTCATGAGCTTTAGATCTCAGTTGGACTTGTGGAGGATACTGCCATGAGCTGTAGAACAGAGGGACTGGTGGAGGACTAGGACCTCAGTGTATAGACAGATCTCCTGCAATATTTTGGACTGGACTCTTTGGCTGAATGTCATAAAATAATCTCATAAATTATATATCCTGCATTAAATTTTGTAAACCTGGACTACAACAAGACCAGTTACCAAAACAAATACAGAAATTGTAAATGTGTACTCACAAATGACAGCTGCAAAATGAGTGAACTATTAGATTTGAATGAAAAAAACACACAAATTCACATTCTACTTGGATACTTAAATATATCTCTCTAGACAACTGGAAGAAAAAGCAAAAAATCAAGATAGAAGAATCAACCCCATTAAACAGAATATAGGGTCCTCAAAAACATCCACCTCCTAAAGCCTAGAATGTGTGAAAATAGTATCTGCCACACAAAAAAAACTGTGAAAAAGGATATTGAGACATAAAAGATTCTTTTTACATTTTATTCAAGTGAGCCTAACAAAAATCATAAAAGACTGTCCAGAAGTGTGGCAGTAGGATCAATGGAGATTTTAAAATGTAACAGAAAGGGCCGGCGGTACAGCTCAGCGGACTAAGCGCTTGCTTAGGTAAGCGCAGTGGCCAGGGTGGCCAGGGTTCGATCCCTGCTTCCACTTGCTGCACCGGCCCCGCCTTCGGGTGCGCTGATTGGAGTACGGGCGTGGTGGTGCTCACTTATAATCCCAGCACTAGGGAGGCAGAAAGCAGGAGGATCACTATGAATGTGGGCTGCATAGTGAGACCCTGTGCACAAAAAATAAATAAATAAATAACAGAAAAACTAGTTGAAATTGTTAGAAAATGTCATAAGCCAAAGAATACTATAGATGGCCTCTCAAAGCTAAAAGAGGCAAAGAACAGATTTTCTAGAAGTCAATAAAAATACAGGAAAACTTAAAGTTACTCATGAAACTCTTCAAACTTTGCTCCAAAATTATAAATAAGTCTGTGTTACTTTAGGCCATTAAGTTCATGGTAATTTGTTGCAACTATCCAGAACCTGCAGCATAAACACTTACAGAACATACTTCTTGTCTGTGATTATACTTCCCTGATGCAACTGACCTCATCTGTTTATAGAAGCTGAAGATGGAAAGCTAGTTAGCACTTGAATGGGAGAATGCTTTTCCAAATAATAGCAAGATCTATATTTTAAGTGCCTCAAGAAATGGAACAATACACAATAAAACATTAAAAAAAAAAAAAAACCAAGGTGAGACTTAAAACATTTCTCAACGAATGTAAAAGAACTGAAATCCAACAGTGTATGCTGCCTGACTACAGTGGAATCAAACTAGAAATCAATTAACAAAGGTAATGGAAAAATATCTAATGGCATGACAACTAAGTACACTTCTGAAAATCATAAGGATTAGCTGTCATTATAAATAAGAAAGTTAAATAAACATACAATGGCACAGGATAAACATTTCAAATCCAAAATAGAAATCAAATTTAAGTATGCCTGAATATCAGCAGGGCAACTATTAAATCCTGGAGCTTCACAACTAGTACTCAGAACAGATTACATACAATGAGATGTGAACTCCACAGAGCATGGACAACTTCCTAGGATCTCTATGTTCTCAGTTTCATTCTCAAAACTTCACACATGGCCCTATCATGTGCACACTTTCTGGGTTCCTAGAACTTCCTTTGAAATCTGAGGGCCACCTAGGTAGCTCAGCAGACTAAAGAGCCTGCTTAGGCAGAGCACAGCAGCTGGGGCTCCAGCCCAGCATGCCATGCCAGAGCCATCCCAGGCTATTCAGAGAGGGTGATTTGAGACTAGGCATGGTGGCATGTCTGTAATTGCAGAGCATGGCTGGCTGAAAACTGGAAAATCACTATGAGTCCAAGCTGTGTAATGAAACCCTGAAGACCCTGTACTAAACACATTTAAAAAAAAAATCTGAGTAGAAGCTTGCCCAACCCCACAAGGTTTGCATCCCATATATCAGTAAAACTATCAATACATGAACAATGCTAAGGTCTCCCAGCATTGAAAGTAGGAGTAATAGCTAAATATTGTGAAATGAATTCCAATGAACCAATTCCCCAATGGCCCTTCTTAAGCAGAGTACCCTAGCACTCTCTTCTCAAAGCAAAGTTCTTAAAGGCAATTACTTTCACTGTTTTATATCTTTGAGTCTGGAAAGCATATTTCAATATGCCTTCAAGCTGCCTTTCCATTATTTGATGCAAAGCATCTGGCTTTCTTTTAATACTAATTTCAGCAATCATACTCTAATACCACAACTTTACAGGCTCTTCCTTGATAGTCAACTACTTTCCCAACAAGAGTAAGAGGGCCAAAAAAAGGAGATGGCCATTGAGATAACTCAGTAGACTAAAGCTCCTGCTTTGGCAAGCACAAGGACCAGGGCACACTGAGATGGTCACTGAGTCTGGGCATGTTGGCACATACTTGTAATCCCAGCACTGGGGAGGTTGAAACAGGAGGATTACTGTGAGTCTAAGATGTGTAGTGAGACCCCATACCAAATACATAAATGGGAAAAAAGGGGGGATAAGATGGCTGGGGAAATAGCTCAGCAGTCTAAGCACCTGCCTGGCAAGCAAGCACAAGGACTTGAGTTCAATCCCTAGTACTACATGTCATGCCAGCCCCAGAACCCACCGTGTGCCATGCCAGCTCCACAACTGAGTGTGGTAGCACACACCTGTAATTCCAGCACTGGGGAGGCTGAGAAAGGAGGATCACTAGAAGTATGAACTGTGTAGCAAGACCCTATAACAAACAATTAAAAACAAAGAATGACTGAGAAAGTTGGTCACAACAGTGTTAAGTTTCTCTGGTCACCAAACTCTCTACCATCACCAAACTTTTTCAAATTCTTGCAAATCAATTCAGGATGTAGTCACAGCAATGTCTCCACTCCAATATCCAATACCAATTGTGTATTAGCTTTCTTGTAGGTATAAAAGTACCTGACATATAAAACAATAAATAAAAGTACCTGACATCTATAACTGGCTCCAGGTAGAGAAGGCATGACAAAAAGGCAAGACAAAAAAAAAAAACCTTTATGGCAGTCAGAAAACAAAAAAAGGAGCCAAAGATAAGAACACACCCTTGTAAGTCATACCACTAGTGGTCCAACCATTTTGACCAGACATTTCTTCTGAACATGAGACTTTTAGGGACACTGTAGAGGTGAAATGTCCTAAGTACAATATATGGAATTCAATTTTTAAAAAGTCCTTGATACCAAAAAAGAAAGATTTAATGATCAAACAAAAGGAGAATAGGTGACAGGAGAAGAGAGAGAAAGAGAAAAAAAGAGAAGGAAAGAAAAGTGTGGAAGGAAGGTTGCCAGACAGCAGGACAATGAAAGAGAATTAACATTTTGTTGACAGAATTTCCATTTTATAAAATAAAAGCTGCTCTGGAGATTTTAGTGATGAATATAAAATGATATGAAATTAATGTGAATGATCTATACACTGAGATATAATTAAGAATAAATTTTGTTACGTGTATTTTACCACAGTTTTAAAAGAAACAGAAACAAACCATTAAATCAGACAATGAAGTAGACAGAAAATATCTACAAGACACCAATGATTAATATGTTTTTAAAAAGATAAAAAACATAATATTTACAAGATGAGATAGCCAGAGAATTGGAAACTTAAAAACCAAATGGAAATTTCAATAGGAAAAAATATGAGATTAAAGACAAGAATGTAGTAGGCAAGTTTAAAGCAAATTAAAGAGCAGAAGAAAAAAGAAAAAAAAAGACAGCAAAGGCCAAATTAAATGACAGGTCAACAGAAAATATTCAAACTGAAACAGAAAAACAAATGGAAGATACATTTGAATATAATGAAAAGTAATTTTTCCCTGGCAAATGCAAGGGTCTGAGTTCAATCCCTGGCTCCACAAAAAAAAAAATAAAATAAAATAAAAAAATAAAAATAAAAAAATTTATATGAACACATTTCAGTGACCAGTCTATACAATAGCAAAGAATTACACCTATTAATTATCAATAAGTTGTTTCTAGTTTGTAAGATTTAATATCCAGACATCTATTGAACTTTTATACACAAAGCAGTATGCCAGGCATTACAGCACATACCTGTAATCCCAGTTCCCAGGAGACTGAGGCAAGAAAGACAGCTAGGAGTTTGGGGGCCAACCTGGGCTGCAAAGTTATATAGCGAGTTCAAGGCCAGCCTGAATGGCATAGTGAAACCCTATCTCAAAAAAGACCACCTCCCCCACAAAAAAAAAAAATCCCCAAGGAACAAAGCAGTCTACTAAGCATCAGAGATACAAAGATATTTAAAGAGACACAGCCCCTGCCCTTGAAACATTGTCACAGGAAACAGTTAAATAATGCTTAAACCATTATTAAGAGTGAGATAAGGCCAAGCCTGGTGGCACACATTGGAATCCCAGAATTTTGGGAGACTGAGACAGGATTCCAAATTTGAGCCCGGCCTAGATAACTCAGCAACTTACCAAGGCACCACTTTAAAAAAAAATTTTTTTAAAGGGCTAAGGATATCTCAGTTCCAAAGCCCTGGGTTCAGTTCCCAGTACCAAAGTATAAGGAAGATTTTATCAGTATTTAGGAAACAGATATGAGGTGGGAAGTTCATTTTAAAAGAAATAGTTACTAAAGTGCAATAAGAATACAAAATGTAGCAGGAAAAATCAACAATTTTATCATATCTGGACTAGAATACAGGAACAGTAGTAAAATGAAATTAGTAAGCATATGTTAGCAGGAACCAGATAATTATTTACCATGTGAGGACAACAATGGTTTGAAGAACATAAAACTAACAAATGCTGCAAGATCCCTATGATATCTTGGAAGGTACATCATATTTCACAAAGTAACATATTGTAGAGGACCACTTGTAACTCCTCTCCAAAGAGCAATCATCTCCACCTTGGCTAAATCTGGCCCTATTTCTGCATACTAATAAGTGCACAGCTGGCTAAGTTTTGTTCTTAGCCTCTTAACTGGCTTTAAGCAAAGCAAATGGATGTAGGGGAGGTACTGAAGTATAGTTTCTGAAGCAAAGCAACAGGTCAGTGTGGCCCTATTCATCGCTATTAAGAATATGTGTAAGCTGGCTGATAGCATCATGTTATTCTCAGACTGAGCCTTGAAATAAGAGGCTATGATGTCTCAGGGCACAAAAAAGTACACACTAAAGCTGAAGCACCAACCCCAAAACATTAAGATTCTACCTGCAACTGTTATTTATGTATGTATCTCTCTGCATATTGCAGGGGTATTTCAGGCCTCCTACCTAGCCAAGCTCAGGACACTTCCCACCACTCTGTCACTTATCCCCGAGCCACTGTCCTCTTCATGAATTAATAACCTAGGTTTGGCCCTGTGTTGAAGCCTTTGTTCCAGTTATACTAGGCTATTATACTAGCTGGACTTAGGACCCCTTAACACCCACAACTACATATATGCCTTAATGTCTTTATTCTCACCATGCACTGCAGTAGCAGTGATAGACTGGAATTAGTTTGCCAGAATTCCAATAACTTTTCCATATGATCACAAATGTGGATTTTTCTGGACCACATAGAGGTCTACAAGGTCTTTCTATATATCATGCTTACAAATGTCAGGTCACCTGAACAAGTTTTAAAATATTCAATAAGCTAAATATGCCATGACATTTAAGGTCCTTTATGAATGGATTCAAACATTCTTTTATAGTCTTAGCTGCCTGACTTCTCAGTCTACTAAATATACCCTAAATTTCACATTTCCACAAATTACACAAGTGTAACTTACACAAGCCATTTATTCTTCCAGTGTGGCATCCTCAAATTCACTGGCTGAGGAACTATCTATTATCTCATATATAAACAGTCTTTTTTCCCTAGTGCACTTCAAAACATTTTTCTCTAACTTCTTTCACATTGTTCCCATAGGATTAATTTATAAAATTTTTGTTCAGTACTTTATAGGCTTTAGGCACTGTTCTAGGCATCTAAAACGCATCAGAAAACAAGTAACATATAGATCTTTACCTTTTTCAAGCACATGTTGAAACTTCCAGAAGACTGAGAAATATTTTATTCAGAAAATTTTTAAAAGATGAGTATACAATGGATGATCAAAAACTATAAGATGTGTGTAAATTTTTTAAATGTGTAATCACCATTATACACCCAAAATATTGCCCCTTTCTGCGAATATTTATTTCACTATTCCTGCCACTTTTTTAAAAACTTCTGGAAGTCCTCTTTCATATCTTACCTTAATAAATTTTTAAAAATATAAATATTCATTATATTTTTCAATGACTTTCAAAATGCTCCCTGATTCTATGATTCCCTCCAATTGTCCAACCTCGACTGTGGATTACTAGCAAGTATTACAACAAACATAATGAAAGCCAAAATTTAGAACAAGAGAAATACATAAGATACATTATTATTACATTTTTTATATAAATTCTTACTTGTCTTTTCCTCTAAGTGATTAATTTTATCTCTGGATTCTTCTAGAAGAAATGTTAACTCTTTCATTTTATTTTCTTTCTCAGTGCTTTGGAGCAACAGTAGTGATACCTAAAACAAAATATTTTCTTTAAATTACAGACATAAAGAGTTATATATGGCATCTTAGCACTTAACATCAATTACTATTAGTTTACATGTTTTTCAGATTGATGTTTCTGGCACTTAATTCATGATTGCATAATAAACAAATTAGTATTATATAAAGTATTATACTATATCTTTCAAGTTGTCATTGAGATTACATAATAGAGTTTATCAATTCAATAAATTTTGCTGAACCCAGACCAGCCCAGGCCGGGGGAGTGTGAAGGAGAGCTTCCAGCTTCCCTGTGCCAGCGGGCCCCCTCCAAACCAAAACTCAGGCACCTGTATGACTCTCTACAGCGCCCTCAGGACCCCTGCAACCCTCCGGAGCCACCACCCCAAGCCTGCCTAGTGAGTGAGAACTTCTGCTACTCTCGGGATGACCAGATCAAGCCCAAGCCCAGACCCTGCTAGTGTGTGTGGGAGAGCTTCTGCGCTCCCCTGTGCTCCCTGGGCACAACAGAGGAGCACAACAGGTTCACCTTCAAAGGCTTCAGCAGGAAGGAGCTGAACACAACAGCTAGACCCAGGCCAGGCATAACTGGGTAAATTTTGCTGAACACCAAAAAACTAAGTCTTGGGTATACAGAGATGATGGAATTTACCTTCAAGAAACTGAGCACCTAGACTGGGAAACACGCAACCACACCAGCATAGTATCAGTAATAGGACAAAATGTTACAGGAATCAGGAAAGAAATTTCTAAACCAGTATTGGGGAAAGTAATAAAAATTCTCAAAGGACTACATTGAGTCTTGACACAGAAAAATCAGGTAAAGATGAGGAAATAAATAACATAGGTTGATATAAGAACACACCTAGAGTGTATATAGTTCAGGTGAAGAAAAAGTGGAAGTTAGTTTCAAAAACAGGCTGAAGACTTCTAGACAAAAACGCCTTTTCTCCCCTATCTTCATTTCCAAATTACCACCAAAATCAACCAGGAAAACAAAATACACTTCATTTTTAGGACACAAAAAGATTCCTACCACCTAAATTGTAATATAGAAAACAATTAGAAGGAATGAAAAATGACTTAGAATAGTAGTGTCAAACTTCAAGAGCCCAAATAGATAACTCACTTCCAAGTGTTTCAAGAATTAAAGACAACAAATATTGTATATGGTATGAAGCAAGAGAACAAGTACAAACTGAATTCTGCAAAGAAGAGTAAAAATTCCCTGGGTTCACTCAACCTCCTCATCCTGAATCCAAGCACCTGATATCTGAGAATTAACCCTAGTACATCATTGGAAAGGACTGTGTAAGAGATTAGGTAAGGAGAGTGGCTCAGTGGTAGGGCCTGTGCTAACCATATTCAAGCCCTCAGTTCACTCCCAAGTCATTGTAAAAAAAACTCCAAACACAGATTTTTCTAAGCACAGGGAGGGGTAAAGAACAAGGCCAGTCAGATAGCTCATCAGATTAAAGCACCTGCTTAGGCAGACACAGGGACCAGGGTTTGATCCCTCAGTGCCAAGGCAGCCTCCACCCCCAAGGTGCACTGAGTCATATATGGAGATTGAGAGCAGTTACACCTGTCTGTAATCCCAGCATTTGGGAATCTGAAAGCAGGAGAATCACTGAGTCTGATCTGTGTAGTGAGACCTTGTAAGTTCTGTACTAAACACATTAAAAAAAGAATATAATTTAATGCATTCCATAATGCATCTATGAAGTTTATTACCAGACAGGAATTTCAAGAACCTCATGGGGAAAAACAAATCCTACAAATAACAATGCTTAGGAATTCCCAGGGAGAGGAGGAAAAGGACAGTAGTTGTCCCTGTGATCTATTTACAAAGAAACCCAATAATCTGTAAATTCTATTCATCCACCACGAACTCCCAACAAGCTTTTGTAGCACATTAATATTTTTGCATTGTTATAATAAACAATTTTGTTTTAAAAAGACTTCTCTGAGAAATGTGGCTTAAAAATAAAACAAATTTTTCAAAAGATCTAAGCATGAAATATAAACTGAAGTAACAAAACTTAAAACTCTACAATGCTCATTAAAACAAGCCTTTGATTCTATCTTACTCTTGAAAAAAATAGGAATCATTAGGAAATCAAAAAATAACAAAATTAGGGGCCAGGGAGATGGCTCAGCGGAATAAGCGCTTCCCTGGTAGGCGCAAGGGCCTGAGTTCAATCCCCGGTTCCACAAAAAAAAAAAAAAAAATTGGGGTTTGCAGGTTAGCTCAGTTGTTTAAGCACCTGCTCAGGCAAACCTAGTCAGGTGCAAGGGACCACGGTTTAATCCCTAGCTCTACATCCCTTACCAGACCCGCCCTTAAGGCAGCCTGAGCCAG
The DNA here is from genome assembly GCA_004027165.1 of Ctenomys sociabilis. Taxonomy (NCBI): domain Eukaryota; kingdom Metazoa; phylum Chordata; class Mammalia; order Rodentia; family Ctenomyidae; genus Ctenomys; species Ctenomys sociabilis. Next base: position 17,566 of record PVKA01031098.1, read on the forward strand.
CCAAAACAAAATTCTTCTCAAATTCTGGGGGCCTGTGATATAGCATATTTAAGCACCTGCTCAGGCAAGTCAGAAGCTGGAGTTCCTGGTTCAATCCCTAGCTCCACATGCCTTACCAAACCCGACCTTAAGGCAGCATAAGCCAGAAAAAAAAAAAAAAAAAATCCTTCTCAATTTGTTTTTAGCTCAGTAGATTAAAGCGCCTGCTTAGGCAGACACAGGGGAGTCTGTGTTTGATTCCCGGGCCTGCCCCCCACCCCACCCCCTGGGGGTGGTAGGCCACTGAAGTAGGGACTGAGACTGGGCGTGGTGGAGCAAGTCTGAATCCCAGCACTTGGGAGGCTGTAAATAGGAGTATAAGTACAAGTCCAGTCTATGCATTGAGAACCTGTAGACCTTGTCCTAATATACAAAAAAAGAAATAAATAACAAATGCCATCTAAGCTGTGGTGGAAAAAGAACACCTCTTTCACTGTTGGTGGTACAATAAATATTCATGACAATCAGTATAGCAATTTCTCAAAGAACTGAAATTAGAAATCCCACTGACCCAGCCATCCTTATTCTATTTAGGTATCTTTCCCAAAGAGCTTAAGACATAGCTCTACAGTAATATACACATACCAATGTTTATAGCGGCACAATTCATAATCACTAAATCCTGGAAACAGCCTGTATACATTAACAGATGATTAGATAAAGAAAATGTGCTGCCTATATATAAGGGAATACTATTCAGTTATATAGAATGACACATTTGAGATATTTGTAGGAAAATGGATATACCTGGAAAATATTGAGTGAAATGAATCAGATGCAGAAGCTTACATATCATATAATATCTCCTATGAATGAGGCAAAGTATAAAACAAAACAATAAAGGATGGAGAAAAAGATAAAGGGACCAAATCTCTTGCAATAGGAAAATGGTCCAAGGGAATAAAAGTGAGGGGTAAGGAGAGGAAAGGGAAATTAGAAGAAAAACATGCTATATACAGGAAGCTATGAACCCCAATTAATGTGAATACTATAAGCCATAACATGAGCTAAAACAAATATCAAAAAGTATGAAAAAGGGAATGGGGAATCAGAGTGGAGGGGAAGGAAGTATAGTATATGCACATAACAACTCCAAAAATGACTATGGATAGCAAACATATACTAATAAAAAATAAAAATTTTAAGACTATCTTTTCTGCACTTCAATTTTTAAAAATTATTTTAAGTATGTATCTTTCTTATCTGTGACCACAAGATATTTGTGGCAGGGCTGGCAAGATAGCTCAGCAGACCATATGCACCTGATTAGGCAAGCACTGGGACCAGGGTTCAATCCATGGTACTGGATGCCAAGCCAGTCTCGCCCCCAGATGTGCTGAGCCAAAAACCAAATCTGGGAGTAGTGGCGCATACCAATGATCCCAGCACTGGGGAGACTGAAAACAGGAGGATCACTATGAGTCCGTGTGACATAGTGAGACCCTGTACAAAACATACATATATGCATACATAAATGAAAGACATCTTATGGCAAATGGAGAAAAAGTGCAACAATAGTGGAAAACAGAAGAAGATTCCTTTATTTAATATCACATTTTAGTGTGGAAATTAAAGGCTTGAAAGTGATAAAGTTAAGAAAAACATTATAAAGTTGCCACAATAATAATCTGAAACTTAACTCTTTTTTTTCTTCTACTTGAAATCTAATCCTGCAGCACTTTATCATTAATCTATAATCATAATCAATAAATTCCATTTATTTTGAGAGAGGGTGCTGATGCTAAGTTGCGAGGTAGAACCTGTATTTTCAATACTCCTGCCTCAGACTCCCAGAGTGCTAGAATTAGAGTGCTGCCTCAGGTTGAAATTGACATTGCTACAAATGTCAAAAAATACAATCATTTTCAAGCTTTCCATTATGTGATATTAAAAATAGCAACAGGGCTAAGGTGAGAGCTCAGTAGGATAGCACTTGCCTATCAAGTGCAAGGTCCTGAGTTCAATCCCCAATAACACAAAAAAGCAACAAATACCTAAATTTCCTTTATTTAGTATATCATAATATATTTCAAAACAAATCACAAAAATAGAAGTTAATGGGCAATAATTTTTTTTTTTTTTTTGCAGAACCAGGGATTGAACTCAGATCCTTGCGCTTGCCAGGGAAGTGCTTATTCTACTGAACCATCCTCCCTGCCCCCTGATGGGCAATAATATTTTACTACTTTTGTCTGAACAAAATTTCTCACAAAATACAATCACTTTTACAGCAATCAAAACAAAAGACATAAATGTGTTGGGCCATTCATCAATTAAAAACCAAGATTCAGTGTGGATATCTGAGTCACTGAATATTAATTTGGATATGAAAATACAGAGCATTTTGACATAATATTAAAATTCAGAAACATGTCATGCAATCAAAAAAATGTAAATTTCTCTTGAAATTGTAAGTATTGAATGAATTAGAAATAAAAAGAACATAGCATTATACATCACATAGTAGGGGAATTTCAATGTATACACCAAAATACTTTTGTAAGTTTAGGTAATAGGCTAACTACTCTGCACTGATCACTGTCCAATCTGTACATGAATGAAAACAGCATAGTTGTATCTCCTAAATACATACAAACGTGTTGATCAAAACCTTTAAAACTTAGCTGATTTTTAAAAGTGAATATAAATAACTGTTTAAAACACCTGATTCTCCTTGTCATTTACTTCCTTCTTGTATTCTTCTTCAAGGTGCTGGATTTTTTCATTATCTTCCTTTACTTTAAAAATAAAAAACATCATGTCTTAACAAAATTGTATACTTTTTCAATATAAACAAAATTTAAAGATTTCACTTCTCAACACTATCACTGCCATTTTCCTGCTAATTTTGTTTATTGAAATAGTTAATAATTTCAAAGTTATTACTTAAAATTCTATATTCCTCACATAAAACATACAAAACACTTCATTCTTTACATTAATCTAAAATAAAAATCAGACATATACTTAATATACATATTACATACAATATAATATATATATATCATATATAATATATATTATATATTTTCTTTTGTTTTCGGAACCAAAGATTGAACTCAGGCCTTTGCACTTGCCAGGGAAGCACTTATTCCACTGAGCCATCTCCCCAGTCCCTTAATATGTATATTTTACAAAGAAATATAAAAGACCAAATTATAAGTCTAAAAAATTAAATACAAACCATAATAAGTTTGGTGTCATGACAAATATAATTCTAAAGCCAAAAATATTCTTCATATATATTAATTCCTGGCCACATTTCACAAGATTTAGAAAGGCTTCAGAAACACAATATGAAATGAGGGCATCTAACTGAAGTTATCGATAAAAAAATTAACATCTAATAAAAATTAAAATACCAAAAGAGTAATATAAAAATTCAGTAAGAATCCTACACTTAAAATACACTTCCAGTCTGGAATTCTCAGCTTGTAACCGAAGGTCCTCAAAAGCGATTATCATTTTCTGGAATACAAAATTTAAGTTTCAAGAATCATTCTTTTTTTTTATGATTTAATAAAAAGTTGAATATTTAATTCCAGTCTTCAAAGCATAATACAAAATATGGTTAAAATGTAGTATACATGAATTTCACTTAAATATTTATGAAATTTTACAATTTTTATCTAAGAAAATGACACTAATATTTGTATATTTTTCCTCAAAATATGAAAATTTTAATTTTAACATGTAGTCAACTAGATATAATCATAACTATGAATAAAAACTATCATTTCAAACAAGTGATTTAAGGGCCAAATAGCTCAGCAGACTAAAAGCACCTGCAAGCAGGCACAGGGGCTGAGGGTTCAATCCCTGGGCCTGCTATGCTGGCTCTGCCCCCACAGCATACTGAGACAGCAATTGAGACTGGGCATGATGGTACATGGCTGTAATCCCAGCTCTTGGGAAATTGTAAACAGGTGGATCATCCCAAGTCCCATCTAGTAGTAAGATACTGAATAGCCTGTAGACCCTTCCCTAAAAAAGTGATTTAATAAAAATGTATTAAGAATGTCCATAATATTAGTTTCCTACGTGTTAAAGGTACCTGGGTCATTGTATACAAAATATTAGTAAAATGAATGCTGGCATTTTGTGTATTCACTTAATAACATAAAAAATACTACCCATAATTTTTCATTTATGTGTGCTTAAATTTTCTCTTCCTAAGGCTGGTCAGACAGCTCAGCTGACTAAAGTGCCTGCTTGAGCAGAACACAGTGGCCAGGGTTTGATCCCAAATGTGCCCTGCTGGCATTGCCCACAAGGAGTGCTGAGATGGGTGATTGAGACTGGATGTGGTAACACTCGCCTGTAACCCTACCACTTGTGAGGCTGAAAACAGGAGAATCACTACGAGTCCAATCTGTGTAGTGAGACCCTACAGACCTTGTACTAAATACATAAAAAAATAAATTTTCTCTGTCTTACTAAAGTTATGCCTCTCCTTATAATAATCTAAAAGTATCATTTTTATCATCTGGTAACATGTGCTCAATCCAACTTTTTAAAATCAGATTCATTCATATATTCACTCATACATATTTCCTGAGTGCTAGTTATGTGTCCGAAAACATTTCAGGCAACCAAAATATAAAACTAAGTCTCTAACCTGGTAAAACTGTTTTATAATACACTGTAAAAACACAAAAATGTATGTCCACAAACATGCACATAGAAGAAATATGTATGCATATTAAATGTCATGAGGTTTGCAATGCTCTCCAGAAAAGTTACATGAGATAGAGACAGAGAATAATTGAACACAGACATTTAAATTAATAGTAAAGTAGGGAAATAAACAGAATTAAGGCTTATAAATGTGTATAAGATTTTGGGCACACAAGTTTTGGACAAAAGGAAGAAATTCAAAAAACCTAGATCAAAAAGTACTTAGCAAAACTGTGAAATAAAAAAGGAAAAGTTACTATAGCAAAAAAGCAAAGTGGTGAATTATAGATAACAAAGGTACACAGGAGCCAGAAACAATACTCATATTAAATACTATAATAAAAACTATTATTATTATTATGTCAAAATAAGCTTTTTATGTCAAAAAAAAATCCGAGAGATTAAAAACTACTAGGGAATCCAGTATGGGGAGTTTTACCTCCAAAACCTCTATTATATTTCCACCATGACCATCAGAGGAACATCCTCTCATGCTCCAACGGAGGTGGAAAGGAACCATTCTGAAATATACTATTATGTCCTGTCCTTAACAGATCTTCCTTAGGAAAAACTGGCAAAATCAGCTAGGTTTTAATCAGAGCACTACTTGGAGGAAGAGCGACAACCATAACAAATATTTGACAAATATAAATTTGTGAGACATGTAAAGCAAAATGTTATTACTTAGTAAAATATTAATACTCATATATAAAACTGTGGATTTTTTTGATTAATAATATCAACATGAAATAATGATCTTTTCAGAAAAAACAGTTGTCTAAATTTTTGTAGGTTTAGGTTGTCTAAATTTTGTACAGAAAGTAGGAATTCTTTGGTTTAAAAAAATTCAGATATTCACTAACGCTTACCTCAATGTTATTATTTAAATCCAGGTGAACTTGTCTGGTTTCTTCCCGTTCATGCTCATCTATTCAAAATTAAATGTTTTTTAAAAACAATTATTCTAACAAGATAATGCTCAAACTATCTGAGAAAAACATTAAAATATTTTAAATTCTGCGTTAATGAAAGGCATTTGGAAACAATTCACTTCTAAGTCTTGAAATACTGTCAAAAGCAGTCTTGGTCCAATCTGATATGTAAAGCAACTCAAAAGTTGCTACTTCATTATAACAAATAAAAAGCTGAACAAAACTGAAAAATTATTAGATCCAAAAGAGAAATAAGATCATAAAAAATTACCATCAAAACTAGAGCAAATCAAAGCTTATCAAATTAGAAACCCAGGAGCAGAAAACACTGGGAATCACAGCCAGTAAAAGAAAACTTAAATTGTAATGGATGAACAGCTACAAACAATGTGAAAAATCCGAGAGATTAAAAACTACTAGGGAACCCAGTATGGGGAGTTTTACCTCCAAAACCTCTATCATATTTCCACCATGACCATCAGAGGAATATCCTCTCATGCTCTAATGGAGGTGGAAAGGAACCATTCTGAAATACACTATTGTGTCCTGTCCTTAACAGGTCTTCCTTAGGAAAAACTGGCAAAATCAGCTAGGTTTTAATCAGAGCACTACTTGGAGGAAGAGCGACAACCAATTCTAGCCAGCTTTCCCTTCCATATGAAAGATGGAAAATAATCCAATTCCATCTCTGTCTAGCCTTCCTTTACTAAACAGAAAAATAGCAAATTTCAGCCCACTTTATCTATCCTATTTCATTGAAAGGGAGATTACAAAGTATTCATGAAGTTCAAGGTTCAAAGAAAGTTTAAAAAAAAAAATGACATCTAGCACACAACAATTCCAGCACTCAAGAGGTTCAGACAAGAGGATTACAGTGAGTTTAAGGCCAGCTTGAGCTACATAGCAAGACCCTGTCTCTCCAAAAACCAAAAACACCCACTGAGATCTAAGCATAGGTCAACAGAACACTTCATCTCTATCTATACCTTACCACCAATAGTACCAAAGATTTATAGCAGTTCCATTACTGGGTACATCATATCAAGCTATGAAAAAGAGTTACAACTGAGGACACAGCTCAGTGGTAGAGTGTTCTCCTAGAATGAACAAGATCCTGAGTTTAATGCCCAGGATCACAAAAAAAAGGAAACCAATTTTCAGCAAGTGCTGTAATCCCAGCACTCAGGAGGCTGAGGAAGAAGAGTGCTTTGTGTTCAAAGTCAGCCAAGGCTACAAAGTGAGTCCAAGGCCAGTCTGAACTATATAGCAAAACCCTGTCTCAAAAAGACAACAAAAAAGTGTAACCATAAAAAAAAGTTTGACAATACAGAAAAAACATCAAAACAAGATTCAGATAGGACAGAGAAGCTGCAACTATTAGATGAGAAATTTAAAAACTTTAATGTAGTTAATATTCTAGTATAGTAGTGGTGAACTTATGGCACATGTGGTACAGGCAGGCCGTTTATTATTCACCATTACTGCTCTACTGAATAAAGTAGGTATCATGTAAGAACAGAACGGCAGGAGCTGGAAGTGTATAATTCATAATAAGGTGCTTGCCTACCATGTATATGGCCCCAGCTTCAATATGTCACTCTGCAAAGGAGGGGAGAGAGGAGGTAATGTAAGTCTATTAAGTTTAGTGTAGTAGATAATGCTATGGAAAGTATTTCTGAGCTTAGAGACAAACTCAGAATGAAAAGCAAAGATCAAAAAGACCATTAAAAAAAGAGCAGAATAACCATGAACTGCAAGACAGCTGTAAAAAGTACAACATATAATAAATGCAAATACCAGAAGGGAAAAAAAGAAATAGCAATATTTCAAAGAATGACAGGATTTTCCAAACTTCAGCCCACTTCAGCCCTTCTTCCGTTTTAAGAAACTCAGCAAACAGGATAAAGACCAAAAGGAACAGGGGGAAGAGATACTATCATAAATACATACCTTCAAGCTACAGAAAAATGAAAGAAAAAGTTAGAGGAAATAATATAGTACACTATTTATAGAGAAATAAAGATAAAAATTATACCTCATTTTTCCTCAGAAACCATGCAAGAAGAGTGAATTAATTTGAGAGTAAAACCAAAAACCAAAATCCAGAATCCTGTACCTTACAAAATTATCCTTCAAATGTGAAGGATATTTTCTCTCTCTCTCTCTTTATTTTGCAGAACTGGGAACTGAACTCAGGCCCTTGCACTTGCCAAGGAAGCATTTATTCCACTGAGCCATCTCCCCGGCCCTGAGGATATTTTCTCCAATGAAAACTGAGAAATGGCCTATATGACTGTCTTCCAAAAAATGTTAAAGTTCTCCAGAGAGAAAAAAAATTACATAAGAAACGTAGATCAATGTAGAGAAAGCAAGCAGAGAAGGAATAAATGAACATTTAAAATTTCGTTTATATTAACTGACCTAACATGTTTACAATGACAGCAAAAACAGATTATATATTCTTATACATATATGTACTTATGTGTAATAAAATGATACAAAAGATGGAAGAAAAATTTAAAACCATTTCGTTATTTTTTTTCATTTTGTTATTATAAAGTGCTTTAATTATTGACACAGTCAATATTATTTTGAAAGTGGACTTGGATCAGTTGTATAATACTAGAAATACTCTAGGGCAATCACTATGAAAAGCACATACTTAAAAGAAAGTTTTAAAAGCAGTATGTCAAAAAATAGATACGTCAAAAAATGAAATAAAATGAGAAGTCACATGAAATGCTCAATTAAAACCACAACTAGGCCAGGCATGATGGCACACAAGAAATTCTACATTGTCATTCACAGACCACAGTGGAATTCAACTAGAAACTGGTAACAGAAAGATAGCTGGAAAAATCGCAAAATACCTGAAGATTAATCAACACACTTCTAAGAAATAGAAGCATTAAAGAAAAAGTTTCAGAAGACATTTAAAACTACTTTGAACTAAGTATACTAAATTAAATGAAAACACTATCAAAATGTGTGCAACACACCACATGGTTATAATCTCAACTGTTCAAAGGGGCTATAATCCAAGCTACTAAAAGGATCAGAAAATGAGCTATTCTGATTAAATTTAGTGAAACAGTGATTCAAAATAAATTTTTTTACAAGAGCTGAGGATGTGACTCAGTATTCCCTGAGCTCAATCCTAGGACCAAAAAAAAGTGCAGAATATATAGCCAGGAAGGATGGACCATGACTGTAATCTCAGGTCTCTGGAGATTGAGGCAGAATATTAGTGTGAGTTTGAGGCCATTCAGGGCTACACAAGTGAGTTCTAGGCCAGGCTAAACTACAAAGAGAAACTCTGTCACAAAAAAGCAAGCAGGGGCTGGGGATATATCTCAGTGGCATAAGCACCTGCCTGACAAGCATAAGGTCAAGAGTTCAACCCCCAATACCACACAC
>PVKA01031099.1:0-26623 GCA_004027165.1 Ctenomys sociabilis
AGCTGTTTCGTCAACCTTATCTGGGTAGCACGTAGTGTAATTGTGGAGAGACTAGTAGCGTAAGGTACTTGGATATTCTGATAATTATAGCTGAACATGTTCCTTACTAAATAATTGTTAATTAAGAGGGAACAGAGTGAGGGAAGACTGACAAATTCTTTTTTAAAAAAGAGTCAACTCTAGGCCAAGTGTGGTGGCACATGCCTGTCATCCGAGCTCTCGGGAGTCTGAGGCAGGGGTAGCATTGTCAGTTTGAGAACAGCGTGGGTGACAAAGCGAGCTCAAGAACAGCCTGAAGTGCAAAGTGAGACCCTATCTCAAAAAAAAAAAAAAAAAAAAAAAAAAAAAAAAAAAAAAAAAAAAAAAAAAAAAAAAAAAAAAAAAAAAAAAAAAAAAAAAAAAAGCAAAAATTAAAAAAGAGAGTCAGCTCTAGTGTATAAGAAGAATGTATCTTGAAAACATTATTATTATGTATCAATGAGAACTCGTGAAATGCAGCAAAGAATTATGTAAAGAATTGAAGGAACTGCTTGTCCTAACAAGGGACAATTTGGCTGGAAGTGACTGAAAGACCAACAAAACTAATGCATTAGCTGAGCAACTGAAAGGTGGGAAAGAGCTTTTTCATCCAGAACATGACCTAGAGCAGAGGACTTGCTAGCCTGGCCTCCTTCCTCTCTCTGGCGTCTGCTCTGTGCGTTGACCTCCAGGCTAGCTCCATGCAATAGCAGCAGTTTCTGCACCAGCTCTGTGCTCTGAGCTTCCTCTGGTCAAACTCAGCTGCCAAAGTCATGTTTCTCTGATAGTCCCAGCAAGACTTCTTCGGTCCTCTGCTAGTCACAGGGCATGCACGAGTGTCCAGGAAATGGCACAGTTTGCTTCAGGAGTTGCCTGTCTGCCTTGTGCTCACAGTAGAATCACCTGGAAGTCCCATAGGCCTCTTTCAGAAGACAGCAGGGACAATTCCCAGAGGGGAGTGAAATGTGGAGTGCAAAAGATGGAGATGTTCAGGGCCAGCGAGATGGCTCAGTGGAATAAAAGCGCTTCCTTGGCAAGTGCAAGGGCCTGAGTTCAATCCCAGGTTCCCTCCCCTAAAAAAAAAAAAAAAAAGCAGTAAAGATGGAGATGCCTTCTCTCCCTTCTCAGGTCATTTAAAAAGTCTTTCTTCTGCTTATAACCATCTCTTCTTTCAGTGTTTTCATTTTTTTTGGTGGAACCAGGAATTGAACTCAGGCTCTGCGCTTGCCAGGGAAGTGCTTATTCTACAAAGCCATCTCCCCAGCCCAGTGTTCTCGTTTTTTAACCTAACATACATGCAGAACTCCTACCACAAGCCCTGGCAGTCTTCCTCCATTACCTTGCTCTATCATTTGTCTTGGCATTTTTACATACACGATGGGTGGAGAACACAGATGTGGGTGGAAGGAGGTCTGCTAAGACCCGGGCAGCTTCATCACGTACCTCATTTACATTGATGCCTTGGAAACTTACAGTTAGTGCAGGAGACACAACTCCTACTCATGACATCCAGGGGTTAAAAGAACAAGTTTGCGATGTGACAGAGAAATACAACGATGAGTATTTTGCTGTGAGTGGCGAAAGACCTCAGAACAGCTAGTAGATTGACCTCTCTTATGACTATCGTGACATTTGGCAGGAAACAAGGCTGCCTCTTTCTCCAAAAGTTGTAAGGGGCCCCGTGTGCATCTGGGAGGGCATTAGAGGCTCTCCCACGAGTTGCTGTTGCATGCCCAGCAGTGTCTTCTGGAGTGTGGGACTCACAGCAGGGGTAGAGAGACACTGTGACATTGGGAGTAACATAGATAAACTCTTCTTCGCAGGAGGAGCTCTTCGAGTACCACTTTGTTTATATTGGATTTTAAACATTGCCATGGTGAGTGCGCCGAGCCTTGACTGCAGGACACGCTTACTGGAGGGGGCTGAGGGAAAGAGCTCTCCACCGTGTGCATTATGCAGACCTCATTAGCCACCCCTGCTGCCCAGAGGGAAGTGACAGTAGTGGAAGTGTTGCAAAGACAGGCTGCAAAAGGCAGATGTTTGGGCACTGGGGATCTTGAAAATCCTTTCGGATTAAAATGTTCGGTCTGCGTTTGTGTTATTGGCCTTTGTTATCTCTGGCTCAATAGTACTACAGATCTGACTGATTAAAACACACATTTGTATCCTTAGTGTTTCTGTGATTTGGGAACCAGGCACAGCTCAGCAGGACTTCTGCCCTAGTTATTCCAGGCTGCAGCCGAAGTGTGGTTGAACAGGGACACTGTTGTCCCCAGCTCTAGCCCTCTTTCATGTTCTTTCAGTTACTGGCCAAGTTCAGCCCCTTGTGATTGTAGGATCGGTTGACTGAGGTCTTTGCTTTCTTGATGTCACATAGGGTTTGTTCTTGATCCTAGAAGTCACCTTCAGGGCCAGGGAGATAGCTCAGTAGAATAAGCACATGCCTGGCAAGCACAAGGTCCTGAGTTCGATCCCTGGTACCACAAACAAAACAAAACAAAAAACACAAACAAACAAACACAAACAAACAAAAGGGGGCCAAGGAGATGGCTTAGTGGAATAAGCACTTCCCTGGCAAGTGCAAGGGCCTGAGTTCAATCCCCAGTTCTGAAAAAAAAAAAAACAAAAACAAAAGAAAGAGAAAGAAGTCACCTGCAGTGCTTTGCCGAGTGGCTCCTTTAAAGCCCTATATAACATGGAAGCTCACATCTTCCTGGAAAGGAGAATCTCCTGCTCTAGTCTGCTCGGAGGGAGTGTCACGTCTGACACAACATAACAATAGTGGGGACTGTCCCATCTCACGGGCTGTGTGATGTCACCTAATCAAGAGAGTGGCACTTCCCTAGTGTCACTATTCCAATCCATACCCAAAAGTACGGTGGGGCACAGTGTGCCCAAGCTGGGGCAGGGATCTGCGGCCCTCTGTGGATTGTTTCCTACAGCATTTGCTTTCTCTCTGGGATGGTACATTTCACACAGTGCACAGGTATAGGTGTGAGGCAGTATTTGACACAGGCTGGAGATTTAGGTGTGTACATTGTGCATGTGGGGGAGTAGTGGCTGGAGGCTGTTTTCCACTGGGGTTACGAGGAAGGGAGGGACTCCTCCAAAATGCTGATGTGGGAGGATCTTGGGATGGCAATCTCACTGAAAGTTGGCCAAGTGCACTAGTATTGGTAAATTGTCAACAAAAGCATTGGGGTCTTAGATTTTATGTAGCTTATGCATGCAGATAGCGTTATTGGGAAAAATGTCAATTGTCTATCATAAAGCACCAGAGCCACCCAGGGAGGCTCTTATGCTTGGCAGAGCCCCTCTGGGATTTCTCATGGCCCTGCCACAAAGCTGCCTTTTGGAAAAAGAGGTGATTGGGTGGGCAGAGATGTTAGGGCAGAGGCTCCTTTGCTGCCCTCCAGAATCTGAGTTTGTATCTGATGGAGTGAGAGAAAGCCCACTGGGAGAATTTACAATAGGTGTCTCCTGAATTTTGCTAGTCTACCCTGATCACATTGATTCTTCGGGCATGTGATTCTACCAGAATCATGGTGTTGGCTTTGTGCAAGGGGGGTTAGAGGAGTCACCTGACCCCAGAGATGCTTGCCAGTCATCCCATGTATGATCCAGAGGCCATACTGGGAGAACTATGACTGCACGCTCTGGGCCCTGGGTTTATCCCCCTTCCTGTGGTTCTCCAGGACTGGCTGGAGGCTTCTAAGCCCACAGATCAAGCCCCTTAGCCCAGGTCCTTTCCCGTTTCCTGTAACTCATGGACTGCATCAGTGCAGTGCTTCAGGCTTATTTTAAAATGATATTTAGACACTGAGACACAGACATGCTAAACTTCTTATTTGGTCCTGAAGGAACTGGCTGGATATCTTTTCCTCTAGGGGACTTGGGTTTGGAAATTTGGGCATGTGAGCTATCTCCTGAGAGTGACTGGATGGAACAAAGTATCAGAACCCAAAGGAAATGATCAAAGTCCCATCTCCTTTATATTGTCCAAGAGACCTTGGGCAATAACTGGCTATCCACAATAAGCCTGTGCTTGCTATGCAGATTTAGTGAAACAATAAGCCCAGAATGATAGCCTGCTGTGGGCTATAGTATGGGCAGTTGCTGAATGTCAGTTTCTCACCACTTTCTCTGCAGGGTTAGAGAAGGGTAGTGTGGGTCATCTCTTTTTTCTTTTAAAAAATGATCTAAACCCTTAGCTCTTCTTTAAATTTATTTTGTGACTCCATGGGACCTCTGTTTTGCTCTTTATTCCACACTGTGAGAATTGGTCACGTTGCTTTCCTCTTGTGGGTGATAAATGTGGCACTTTGGTGGCCTTCTGCCTCTGGCTCAAGTTGGGGTCATTTGTAGGGAACTCTGGATGAATGGTAGCACATGGAAGGTAAGGCCCTTTCTTTGCCTCTTGGCCTTTAACTGTTGCATTTATACCTTCCAATATCCTTGAAATTGTTGCCCAAAATATTTGCTTGTCTATTCACAATATCAATGCAGCATTTTTCATTGTCTTTTTCAGAGCAAGCTTTTAGAGAGACCCAGAAGATGAAATAAAGCTAGATCTAGAGATTTCTTGATGAAAACCGCTGGATCGGAGATAAGGGATTGAATGCTACAGATGGTAGGTAAATGACTGTCTCAGTTACTTTTTTACTTATCACTGGGACAAAGTACCAAATACCCAGAATTAAGGAAGGATAGGTTTATTTAGCTTATAGTTAGTGGAGGTTTCAGTCTATACGTAGCTGGCTCCAGGGCAGAGTAGCACAAAGCAGAAGGCAGCAATTTATGGTGTAAGAAGACAGCGAAGAGTAAAGGAAGGAGCAACAGCTGTGGCATCTATCAAACTTCTCTCCCTTCCTTCCACGTGGGTTGTGAAGACAAGACCTCCTCCCAGGAAGTAGTGGCAGCTGTGGTGAAGATCAGGACTGCCCAAAGAAGTGAGGCGGAAGCCTTTCTCAACCCCTTTATGTACCCTTTAAGTGTTGAGTCACTATAGGGTGGGCCCTCCCTGCCCTTTGGTGGGGTCTCCACACCCTAGGGATGGAGTCCCCGAGTCCATCCAGCCAAGCTTCTGACATCTCAAGTTGACACAGGGTATCAACCACCACAGTCCTCCTCTTGTCAACTTGGCAACTAGACTTACTTCTTTAAACCAGTCTCCAGATACAAAGATGTGCTTATTGGCATTTTACTACTTGAACATAATTATACAGGTTTAACTATCATTAAGAATAACACAGCTTTAACAATCCTTAAGAGTCTATCAACATTATATTACATGAGAACCATAACATTCTGCCCCTGGACCCCCAAAGACTCATGCACATCCTTTATGCAAAAGGTATTTAGTCAATCTGCAAGACTTGCTGAAATCCTAACAGTTTCAACATTTCTGAAGAGTCCAAGTTCCAAGTCTCCTGTAAGATCTAAGACAAACTCTTAGCTGTGAGCCCCTGTACAAATGAAAATTTAGACACTTCCAGCATTCAAAAGCACATGATAAACATTGCCATTCCAAAAGGTATACACAGCAGAAAACAAACCATTTGGACCAAAACAAATCCAAAATACAGAAGGTCAAACACTAAATATTGTAGTTCCAGGTGGAGCATTCAAAGCAACCTGTAACAAGCTGTGAGCTCCAAAAACCTTATGCAGCTCCACCCCTAGAGAACTTCTGCTGGTAATTCCCATGGCTTTTTCTCTGGGGCTGGCTTTGCTCTCTCCTTGCAGCTTTCCTCAGACAATCCACATTTCTGACTTTTCCAAACTTCTGGGGCTTCCACTGAATAGGCTTTCCACTCTCTGCTTCACACACTGCCCTCTCAGTGGCACACTTCCTGGCCTGCCAGGCCTTCTTCTGAAATCCAACTGGGAGTCTTCTAACATCAGAACTCCTACATTTGGAATGCACCTGAAACCAGTGCCACCAGATGATGCCAAGGTCTGCTGCCAGCTGGAGCAATAGCAAGGCTTTCTTGTCTCCTGCCTGTAGAATTTGAGTGCCTGGATCACTGAGCACTCTGACCCTGATTCCAAGGGAACAAATTCTCCACGCCAGTGTCATTCTAGAACTGTGTGCAGCTGCTACCTCCATCCTGGAACATGGGGCTGTGCAGCTTTCTCATCAAAGCAAAGTCCCTCACCCTTGTGCTTCTGAGGCTGCCACACAGCTTACTGGGCAGGACAGTAAGTATGGGATGAGGGTAGCTTTGTGGGCCTGTGGCATGTGGAGTTGCCCAGGGCTTGATACTTAGAAAGGGGTGTCACTTGGTTCACTTCTCTGCTAATGTCATCTTGAAAATCAGGTTAATTTGTAATTAAGATGCTTTTGAATTTTAATTTTGCACAGTGTATCAGTCAATGCTTACCAGAGAAATAGATTTAATGCAACATATACAAACATAAGAATTTACAGGATTATTTTACAATGGCTGCCCATAGAATTTGATGTGGAAGAGGTCAAAACATCTGTCTTCACAATGGAGATGTGAAGCCTCCAGTTGAAGGCCAGGAGCTCCACTGCATACCAACCAGGTGACAACCCCCTAGGATGCTCTCCTGCATACTTGAGTTTCCTTAGGTGTACTCAGAACTGTGCTGATCCAACTTAGAAGGGCATTTCTTCTCAAGTGGACGCAATCAACTATCACACACAGGAACTCATATTTGGTGGCTTGCAAACAATAGGATAAAACAGGAAGTTCCTCAAGTAGAATGAGACTTCTCATTCCCTGTAAGTAGAAAGCCTACCATAGTGGTGGAGGACCCCCAGTAGTCCTGTGGGCTGGAGGTTTCTGTCCAGGTTTGCTGATTTGGGGAACCAAAGGGAACACAGATGTGGTAGATTATTACTATGCATCAAGCACCATGCTATGGATAATCAGAACATTAAGGCCAGGGAGCCCATAGGCTTGCGGGTAACACAGATTCCTGAAGAGAAGAGTGTTATATGGAACAGCAGGCCACCCAGGGATGGTGGGAGTGTGTAGGGGGCAATCTCTAATCCCCCATGTAGAAGAAGGCTGAAGTTGGAAGAGATATCTGGGGAAACTGATGTCAGAGCCAGGATTTAGCCCAGCAAAAGAGACATATACAAGTGTATGTGTGTGCTGTATGTGTTGTGGGTAAGAAAAAACCTTTTAGGCCGATGTAACTACATGAATAAAAGTATAAGGTAAGAAAGCACATGGTGCTTATGGGGTTCTCTGAGCATCTAGGAACTGCCAAAGGAACATAAAGGCAATAGCCAGAGATGCATTTGGAAGATCTGAGTGAGAGGACCTCGGTTGTCCTATCTGATGATTCGGGCATCGCCCTGGTTGGGACTTGTCCACATTACAGAGCAGAGAAGGATGACTCAGAGAAGCTAGCTCACCTCCCAGCCCGCATGGTTTGTCACAGAGTTGGCATACAAATCCAGACTTGTCTCCAAAGCAGAACTGTCAGATTTAGCAAATAAAAATACAGGTGCCTAGTTAAATTTGGATTTCAGACAAACAAACATTGTGAAGTGTACATATTATATGCCCCAAGCATGATTTAAAATGTTCTTGCAAAACATTTGTTATTTAGTATATGAAATTTAAGTGGAAGTGGGAATGCTGTGTTTCCATTTGCTAAATCAGGGAACTTTATTCCAAGACCTTGTTTTTTTCCTCTCTCCACCACAGTTCACCCCTCTTACTGCTCCTCTGTTAAAAGAAGGCTTGTTGAAAGAGGTAGGAATCAAGGTAAACTGAGGAATGGGGAAGAGAGAAATACCTCAAGTATGCAGAGTTGTTATTTAAGTCGATTTTACAAGTAAGAGCTTTAATATTTTTAAATTTTTATTTTCAGGGTTGCCTGTGCCAGCAA
Source organism: Ctenomys sociabilis (assembly GCA_004027165.1). NCBI lineage: Eukaryota > Metazoa > Chordata > Mammalia > Rodentia > Ctenomyidae > Ctenomys > Ctenomys sociabilis. The sequence goes on from PVKA01031099.1 coordinate 7,888, forward strand.
GTTGGGATTTAAAGTAACCCATGCTGGGCTTCTTGACTCTGTTACACCCTGAACACTAAATGGAGGATTCTCCAATTTCATGGAGGCAGGCGAGCAGGTTCTTTGACAACTGAGATTATTTTGTCTTTTTTCATCCAGTATATTTCAAGAGCTTTCAAATTATTCCAGACAACCTCAGGGGTAAGTAGGGGTGTCACTTCTAGTTTTAAGCATTTTCTGTTGTGTAGGAGAAAAACAAGAATTCCAAATATGGAAGGCCACGCTTCCCAGGGCTCCAGCCTCTTCAAACATCCTTCAAAGCAAGTACCAGCGAGAGCAAGAATGAAGAAAATTTTTCGTTTTCTTTAATGCTTCCCTTATTATGTCCTTGCCTCCCTAAGATCTTAGCATGCCTCTGTCAGATGCAAGTAGCTTTTTACTATCATTTTAAAACAGAATCATGAGACATTTACTCTAGAAATATGCGGGCTGTTTTTTCTTCTTCCCTAAGTAGAAATAGCACTTTATGGTTAGCACATGTGTTTCCCCCTTTCATGTGCTCATTTTGATCATGCACCCTGTCTTTCTAAGTCTTTGTAGTTGGGAAGGTGAAGCCTTCCTCATAAACACCAGAGTTCTGCAGAGACGTCTTGGGCTGTGTGGCCCCAAGGAGATCGTCTCTGGCCTGCCTGGCCTGGCGTGGCCTACGCTCTGTGATCCAGGCCTGGCTATGGGGCTCCCACCTTGGGCACAGTTCCATCGTCTCCTTTGCTTCTTTACCTGTGTTTCATTGGCCTTCCTTTGGGAGCTTTCTACTGGGGTAGACAGCAGGGAGCCTTTGATTTCTGTCCCTGCCAGCGTCAATTGGAATGATGCCTTCAACTACTCTCAGTCCTTTTCCCAACCTGTAGCTACTTCTTTCTAGTCATTTAGTGAGAACTGAACTCCAAGGGCATGGGAAGCTTGCAAATGGTGATCAAACCATATAACGAATGTTGGAAGTTTAAAATACAGTCAAAGATAAATCCTGATCCTCCCCCAATATTCCCCTTCATTTTGCCACTTTCTGAAGCACTCTTGAAGTTGGCTTTTGTGACTTTTGGGTTACCTTATCATCATTGCTTTGGGCATCAATTCAAAACATTTACTTTTCCTGGTCATTTTGACTTGAGGGAGGAGCAAAAAACGGTCCAACACCAGACACAGTGTATACTGTGTGCAAGGACATAATGTAATACTTTTATAATTGCCATTAAACTTTACTCCATGAAGGGACACCAAAACATACCATGAATGTTTAAATAAAAAATTATTATAGCAAAAGACACATTGCCGCTGACCTTCAAAGTACCAAAATGACTCCCCCTCACTTGAAACACACATATCTTATTACTCTTGGAAATTTGTCTTTTATTATTATAAGCTATTTTTTTAAAACATTGACCATGTTTTAAAATCTTGCCAGTGTTTGTTTTTTAGAGACTTTAAAGCGAATCCTTACCAACTTTCCTTGGCTTCAGACAAGGAACATTCACCATTGTAGTTTCTCAAGTCAAGGTGTCGGCAGAGCTGGAGAAGGGAAGGATCCGCCCTTCCCTCCTCCAGCTCTGCAGGTGGTGCCAGGTGTCCCCGGGGCTGGTGGCAGCCTCACACCCATCTCTGCCTTTCTGGGCTTCTCTTGATGTCTCTGAGTGTCTTTCTGTCTCTGATGGGGAAATCTCGTTGGTTCTGGAGCCCACTCTAGTCCACGACACTCACATCCTGGTCTTTCATTCCATCTGCAAAGAACCTGTTTCTGAAGAAAGTCACATTCTGAGAGTGCAGATGGACAGGGATTTTGGGGGACCCCCTACTCCATGACAGCACGATTCATAGCGAATTGTAGTGTTGGCTTTGGAGGTAATGAATTTCCCTGTTCCACCTCTGCCCCCTGCCATGCGAACTTATTCAGGCTCTTATGTAACTAACTTTCTTGATTGAGTCTGAAGAATAGGCTATTTATGTAAGGCCTCAGAAAATGTCTTGTAGGGTCACTTGCCAGGTGATTCCTGCCAGGTGGTTTGTGCCAGATGTGGGAGCCAGGAGCTGGATGACAGTAGTCTCAGCTCCTCAGGAGACCTTCGTCTGGTGTAAGAGAGGGACATATAAACAAGAAACCACAATACACCTATTTATGAGGCAGACGAGAGCCCAGGGCTCCATCCAGAGCTCCACTCACTTCCTGAGCTGTTGACTTAGTGCTCCGGAACTGGCTCTGCCCTGCTCTGGCTCCTGCCCCTGGGCCTTGCCTTTTGGCCGTGGCAGCTGGAGTTGGCAGGTGGCTCATGGGTTAATCTCTCTCATCACCCTCCTCTCGATTCTTGTCTGCTCTGTGTTTCTGGCCTTTATCTTTCTTGGAAGTATCTCAGCTGGCTTACTGCTATTTAATTTTTTTCCCCGGTGATGGATTTCTACACCCCTTTTCAAAAGACAAAACAAATTATTTATTTAACCTCCTGAGTAAGTGGGGCAGGGTGGCGTGGGAAGGGAAACATTTATTGTTCTTGTGGGCAGACTTTCCTGGGTATTTCCAAAGAGATGCCTTCCTGACTCACCTTATTTTATTATACACATTATAGTAAAAAAAAAAAAAAAAAATCACCTTTCTGATTCTTCCTTATCTATGCCCTGTTCTTGTCTTACTGTTCCTATCCTCAACCTCTCATTTCTAAATGTGGCCAAGTTATAGATGCACATTGCTTATTTTTGTATTTTTTTAGAGAGATTACTGCACAAGTCAGAGAAGACATGAGAGACATTGTTTCTCGACAGTGAATACTGTGTTGGTTGAAGCAGGTTTGATAGAAGCTTGGGCCTTTCGCTAGGCAGGGAAGAACCAATTGTTGGGATGAATTCCTAAGGTTATGGTTCTCAGAAATAGAGTATATATTGGAACCACATGAGTGGAACGCCCCTGCTAGAGATGCTTAGCTCCCCTGGAGATTCAGAATCCATCAGCCCTGGGGGAGAGAGCTCAGTAAGATGGTGATATTTCCTAGGAGGTCCTCAGGTACCTGACACAGAGCCAGGGTTGAAACTAATGCAGCCCCAGCTGCCTGTCCAAGACCTCAGCTTGGAAGCTGTGGCTCTCAAACCATGCCACCAGCTAACCTGTTTTTCCATTTTCTCTCTGCACTGCTTCACTATTTTGTACCTCCAGTCCACTATTTCCTCTAAAACACTGACCCTAGCACTGATTCTTAGCTTGCCAAAGAAGGACAGGAGCATGCCCAGTGGGCCCGTGCAGCTAGCTGGTAGAGAATTCCAGACACGTGCTGAGGGGATCTTTGGATTGCTTTAGTTTTTTTTTTTTTTGACCATCATCACCCTAGGTACCAGGGCAGTGAGTTTCCGTAGTGTGAAAGTTCCCCTCCCACACCCCTGCCCCATCCCTAGACTAGGTGGGGCTGGACTGACCCCCAGGTGTGCTCAGCACAGCTCAAAGAGATGGTGGAGGCTTGTGGACTGAGCTACTTCGCTTGCAGCAGTGCAAGGGGGTTGACCGACTGGGGTCAGGGAGAGGTGTGGCAGTGGGAGATGGGCTGCAGAGTCCACAGACCTCGCACTTCGGGCAAAAGTAACCTCCCGTTACTTGTGTCCTGCAGGCTTTAAGAGAGGCACATGGTGATACAATCGGGAAAGGAGGCCCCAGCAGGCAGGGCTTGAGTGCCGTGGGGAGTTCTTTTTCTTTCTCTCTTTATCTTTCTCCTCCCAGGGTTAAGAGCTTATCCAGAGCAGACAGTTTGCCCTTCAGATCTGTGGCCCAGGAGCCACTTAGTTTAAAGGACACGATCTTGTGGTAATCCTAGAGGTTCCTACCATCCAACTCACTGTAGCCTGTGGCATAAGGGCGGCGAATGTCAGAGGCTGCGCTCTCAGCACAGCATAAGGCCTCTTTGTTAGGTGCCAGCTTATCTGGGAGCACTTCACTATCTGAGACAACACACCCACTGCTTCTGAGTGTTTTCCTTGGGTCAGGTAAGCCTGAGTCCTGGAGCCCTGGAGTCACTGTGCATGCAGGCAGGCCTTATGGCCACGGAGGAGAGCTGCTCCTCGAAGAGACAGGGAAGGAGCTTAGCATGGCTCAGTGCTCAGGCCAGCAGAGGTTCTGGATTTCCTTTCTCTGGAGGGTTTTGTATCTCTTCAACCCACGGTGGCCTGCATGGAACACTCTTGTATTGGCCTGGGCAGTGATGCGGCTTTTCTGTAGGGGAGTTTACTTAGAAGTCTCATGGAAGCAGTGGAAAGGATTTTCCAGAACTTGACCCACCTTTTGCCCCCACAGGGTTGGGGTTGGGGTGGAGTGGGGATGGGGATGGGGGACTGGAATGGGGAAAGTAATTGCAAAAAGCACCTCTTTTTAAAGAGAAGGCAAATTCTCACTTCTCCAGTCAGTGAGGGGCTGGGAGCCTCCTCTGGGTACTCTCTAGATATCTGAAGAGACCTACTGTGTGCCCAGAGGTGGACCGTATGCCTCTCACACAGAGATTAAAAGAAAAAGACACAATCTCTGCCTCTAAGTTACTCTTACAAGTTGAGACCATGCACAGGTTTTTGTTTGCAGGTATCTATCCATAGTTACCATATTAAAAATAAAAATAGAAATGTTTGATATTTCAACATTTATTACACAAATATGAACATACATAATACTTTAATGAAAAAAATCTGTTTCCTCAAATTGTTTTGAATTATTATTAACATCAAACACATTACCCCTGCTTAGTGCATACAATTTCACAACTCTGGCATAGGGATGAACCTTTAGAACCATCGCACAACATCTTTACCCCTTCTAGAAGTTTTCTTGTGACTCTTTGTGATTCTTTCCTGCAGTCCCTCCCTGTATGCCTCTACCCATAACTACTGATCTAGTTTCCATTGCTAGAGATAGTGTACATTTTGTAGGGTTTTAGAAACAGATGGTTGGAATGTTGTCTTTTCATCTATGTTGTTGTATGTGTCAGTAATTCCTTCCTTTTTAATTACCGAGGAGTATGTTATTCTGTTTTCTTTTTTTAAAAAAGATGTATTTAGTACAGGATCTATAGGGGCTCACTGCACAGATCAGACTTGTAGCAATCCTCTTGTTTTCAGCTTCCCAAGTGCTTGGATTATAGGTGCCCTGTCTCATTCACCATCTCAGTGCAACCTGGGGCTCGAACCTTGGTCCCCTAGTGCTTGCCTAAACAGGCGCTTTAGTCTACTGAGGTATCTGGCTGCCTTTATGAGCATTCCTTTCTATGGATAAGCACATTTGTTTACTTGTTGGTCTGCAGATGAGGAATAGGCTGTCCCTAACTTGAAACTTTACAAATATTTTATTTATTTTTACGTGCTTTCAGCATATAATGTTTACATTCCTTATGGGAAGCTGGCACAAGTATCCAACACAACTTAATTCTTTTTTTAAAAAATCCCCTTTCTGTCCCTTTCCTCTTTCCTCCTTCTCTTGATTCGCTTCTCATCCGAGAGGCACTGCCTCCCTACTGCTAATTACCTAGGTTTCATTTTGCTCTTTATTTACAATTTGGGTTTCTTTCACAAATTAAACTGCTACAAGTATTCGTCAACGAATCGTAGCGTGGACGTGTGCTTCTTTTCATTTGGGCGAGTACCCGCGGGTGGGAGAGTTGACCACATAACAGCTTTCATTACTATTATTTAACTTTTCAGGAAACTGTTAAGCTGTCTTTCGAAGTATTTGCGTCATTTTATGTTTTTACTAGTAGACTGGGAGAGACCTAGTTTTCAGGTGTCCTTGTCAGCCCTTGGTATGGCCAGCCTATTAAAATTAGGTCAGTCCCTTAAATTTAGCCATTCTATGGCAAACATTGAGAAATCAAAGAGGAATAAATGCTGGTATGGCTGGGGTGAAACAGGAACTCTCTTACCTTGTTGGCGGGAACATAAACTAGTATTGTGAAAATAACCATAATTTCTCAAACAACCAAAATCAGAAATTAAAAAAAAATCAGAAATTCCATATGATTCAGCTGCGCCCCTCCTAATTACCTTCCCCCCAAAGCATATCATATAGCAGCGTATCATATTATAGTGATACGTGCACCCAATATTTATAGCAGCACAATTCAAAACAGCAAATCCTTGACACAGCCTGCGTACCCATCAACACGTGAGTGGATAGAGAAAACATGGTGTCTCTGTGCAATGGAATGCTAGTTGGCTATAGAGAAGGCCACATTTGCGACGTTCGTAGGAAAATGGACGTACTTAGAAAGCATAATGCTGAGTGAGGTAAATCAGATACACACATTCGACAACTGTAGTATCTTCCTTCTGAGTAAGGTAAAGTACAAACTAAGAGAAAAATAAAGGAAGAACAGGTGAAGACATAGGGAGAGGACCAAGGGGCCAAGGGCAAGGGATGAAGGGGTATGTAGAGAAAAAAGCAGAGGGAAGATACGTGAGGTACAAGGTCCTGATAAGCTCAAGGAGCAGGGGCATGGATGCCTTAAACATGAACTGAAGTTAACAATAGCAATGCAAAGAGGAAAAGGAGAACTAGGGGAAGAAAGGAGATGAAGGAAACAAAGAGATGATGTTATGTACCTATACAGAATTCCCAAGATGATTGTAAAATGCGTGTACTGCAAGTGTAAACAAAATAAAATTTAAAAATACTTAGCCATTCTAGTAGGTAGTGGGATCTCATTGTGGAGGTTATTTCTAATTCACTAATAACCAATGGTATGGTGCTGCTTTCATGTGAATTTCACAGGTATGATCTTTGGTGAAGTATCTTTTAATCATTTGCTCATTAAAAAAATTAGTCTCTCTATGGAGATTGTTTTTCTTATTGTTGAGCTAATTTTGGAGAAAGAAGAGAGGGAGAGGGAGGGAGAGGGAGAGAGGGCAGAGAAAGAAAAAGGGAGAGGGAGGGAAGTGGAGGGGAAGGGGAAGGGAGAGGGTGAGGGAGAAGGAGAAAAGGAGAGGGAGAGGAAGGGGGAGAGGGAGAAGAAGGGGAAGAGGGAGAGGGAGGGTGAGAGGGAGAAGAAGGGGGAAAGGGAGAGGAGAGCGAGAGGGAGGGGGAGAGGGAGAGGGAGGGGGAGAAAAGGAGAGGGAGAGGGAGAGGGAGAGAACCAAAAAATGTATACACACTTCGGGAAAAGAAAAAATAGTATATTTTCCAGCAGCTGGTGTTCCCCCCATATGGGGCCCCTAGAGGATGCTGCACAGGCTGGAAACCTACCGCACTGCTGGCTCTTAGGGAAGCTGGAGATGCACATGCAGCAGCCTTGATGACCCCGGGTGCCCAGGCAGCAGTTCTCCATGCTAGCGAACATCTGGAAGCCAGTGGCCACCACAGTGAGCACCTCTTGTGACTGCAGAGGCTCAAGGTGACTTGTACTCATAGCATCTCAATAAATCCAGTATTAAAGTAGTTATAAAGTTTTTGCCCACATATAATCTGGGGGGAATAAAAGTCTTTTTTCAGAAATGTGCTTGGTGAAGTTTTCCTCCTGTATTATGACTTTCTTCCATTATATGAAGTGTCTCAAAGAGCCAAAGTTTATTTTTGATAAAATCCAACTTATACCTTTGTTCTAGTATGCATTATACTTTTTATTGTCCCAGTTCTTAGTTCAAGAAGTAATGAACTGAATATTTGTGTCCACCTGGAATTCAGATGTTGAAATCCTATCCTACAAGTGATGATAACAGGAGGGAGGGATTCTGAAAGGTGATTAGGTTATGGGGAAAATACTGCCCCATGGGATCCATGCTCTTGTTAAAGTAACCCTATGCGAGTACCATGGCACATGCCTATAATCCCGGCACCTTGAGGGGCTCAGGCAAGATGGGGCAACTTATAAAGATCCTCTTTCAAAAGAAAGAGAAAGTCTAGGGATATAGCTCAGTGTAAAGGCCAAGGTTCAATTCCCAGTAGTATAAGGAGGGGGAAAAAAAGCAAGGAGAAAAGCATCCCTAGAAATCTATGCTTGGTCCCTTCCCATCCATCCCTTCTGGTGAGATCACAGATGGTTGTCAGGAGTGTACTGACCTCACCAGACACCAAATTTGCAGCACCTTGACTTTAGACCTGCTGGACTTTGAAATCAGGAAATATCCATTTCTGTTGTTCCAAGCCACCCAGTTTATGATATTTTATCATAGCCTGATCAGACTAAGACAGAAGGCCATAAAGATTTTTGTTCTGTTTTCTTCTACAAGTTTTATAGTTTTAGGTTTTACATTTAGGCATATGGTTTACTTTTGTTTCATATTTCAATTTTTTTTTAAATTTTATTTATTTATTTATTTATTTGGCAGAACCGGGGATTGAACTCATGCCCTTGCGCTTGCCAGGGAAGCACTTATTCCACTGAGCCATCTCCCCAGCCCTCAAATTTTATTTTTAAATAATTGTGGGTCTACATGCAATGAAAAGGAATAATACAGAGAGACCACCTATTCTGTCATTTCAATTTTTCTCAATGGTAACATCTTTAGAAACTGAAAGACTACCGCATCAAGGGTATGACTGTCTTTGAGACAACCCCCCAGAGACCCTACCTGTCTACCTAACACCCTCTCTGCACCTCATCCTGAACTAATTTGTTCTTCATCTTTATAATTTTGTCATTGCAGGAATGTTAGCTAGATGGAATTAGCGTATATAGCCCACCATTGCTTTGTCATTCACTCATTGCAGGACAATGTGGATAATTCTGTTTTTGTAAAAAACAAAACAAAACAACAAAAACAAAAAAACAAATAGCTCAGTGGATTAAAGGGCCTGCAAGCAAGCGCAGGGGCTGGGGGCTGGATTTTTAGGCCTGTCATGCCAGCCCTGCCCCTGTGCTGAAAAGGCAATTGAGACTGGGCATGGTGGCACGTGCCTGTGATCTCAGCTCTTGTGAGGTTGTAAACAGGTGGATCACTATGAGTCTGATCAGTGAGACCCTGAACACCCTATTGACCCTTCCCTAAAATACAAATAAAACAAAACAAAACAAAATCATGTTGAACTCAGCAGGTATCTTAGGTTGGCCTCGAACTCATGGAAATCCCTCCTAGTTCTGCGATTACAGGCACGTGTCACTATGCTTAGCTTATGCAGATTTTTGTACGAAAATACTAGTTTTTCAGAGATAAGTGCCCAAGGCTGCAACTGCCAGGCCATGTGGAAGTTGCATGTACCTAGTTATAAAAACTGAAACTGCTTTCTGGGGCCTATTTTATATTATTACCAGCCAGGGGTAAATGATCTGCTTTTTCCACATCCCCTCAACCCTGTTTGCTGCTGTCCCAGCTCTTTATTTTAGCCATTCTGCCAGATCTGCGGCGATGGCTCCCTCCAGTTTGTCATAGGTTCATTTAATATTCTCTATTTCATCTTGGTTGTACTTTGTGATTTTTAAAGCCATAACATGGTTTTCATCATGTTATGGCTTTAAAATTTTCCTTCCTACTGGATCTGTAGTGATATCCTTTGCTTGTTTTCTGACCTGGTAAATTTACATCTTACCCATTTTATTTTTGGCAGTCTTGGTAGAGGTTTATTAATTTGGTTACGGAGGCTTTCAAATTAGTCTATGTTTTTAGTGCAAGCAGTTTACAGTCATTTTGGGGAAGGGGTACAGGTACATAATTCAGTTTGTTTCTCTGTTGAGCCTCCTTACCCCCATCATTATCTAATTTTCCTTTGCTGTCAAGTTTTTTGAGAACTGGCTCCTTGGCTACGGGGTGGCTCAGTGGCAGAGGACCTGCCTACTGGCTTTGTCCCCATTGCCACCAAAGCAACAGCAGCAAAGCCCCTTTCTTCTTGTCCATTGACTCTTGGAGTTGTTTTCCTGTTCACAGTCTTCCTGATTTCTGGGTTAGTTATTTCCTTCCTTCTGCTCGCTTTGGGCTTATTTTGTTACTCTTTTTCTGGCTGGAGTTATGTCCACAACATTTCAGTTGTAAAATGAGTTCCAAGGGAACCGGGCTGCTCCACCTTCGTGAAAGTGGAAGTCAGTTATCTTTTAACAATGCTTAAATAACAAGAAAATTTTATATTTTCACATACATCTTAGCTATCCAATCATCCATATTTCCTTGTGTGTATTCAGCTTTTCATTTGGCATCATTTTCCTCTGCTTGAAGGATAGTTCTTCTTAATCCTGCTTATGTGGTGGGGCAATTGGTGATATATTCTTCCAACTTTTGTACAGCGGACACTCTTTCATTTACTTTTATTTTATTTTCAACACATGTTAAGAATAATTTTTGACTTCCAAAAGAGGTTGAAAAGCAGGCAAAAGCGTTTCCAGAACTCTATATGCAGTTTCTATTATTAACATTTTAGGTTATTTTTGTGTGATTGTCATGAGTATTGAACCAATCACAATCAAATTTTACGCTTCATTTGCACATCATTAACTCTTTTCTAACCTGGTATTTTGTTTTCTATTTTACAAAACTGCTCAGACTATATTACATAGTCAACCATCATGTGTCAGCAGATTTCTCGTTGCTCTGATAGGTTTAAGGACACAGACGACAACAACAACAAAGATCTGAGTGCTTGCCTGGTAAGTGCCAGCACTCAAGTTTGATCCCTGGTACCACATGCCACATCTGGCGGCTGAGCTGCATAACCAGACCCTATACCAAATAATTAACTAATGAAAGACTAAAACATTTTTTTAAAAATCTGAGAAAATTTTGAGACACATTTGTTCAGTTACTATTTGGTAGAATTTCCTGCAATATATGATTTTTTTTTCTAATGCTTGTCTTGTGATGAGCTAAACTTATGGTGTTTGGGGAGAAAAAACATCAGGGTTAAGTATTGTTTTTATTCTGTCATGTGACAGCCATGTACTGTCAACATGATGTCACTGATGGTATGAATTTAATGCTTGTGCGGAGGCAATGCTTGTCAGGGTCATCCACTGTGAAGTCACTTTTCATTTTGGCTCTACTCCAAATTATACTCCTAGAAGGCAGTTGTTCTAGGAAGCCTACACTTTGGAGGAAGTGATGATGGTTGTGTTTCCCATCCTGGAGATGGTGTTCTCAACATAAATCATTTGGAATTCTTCAACATGTGAGATTTGTCTATTATCCCCCATTTATTTTTCAATTATTCATTTATATTGGCATAGAGTTGCAGATATTTTATGCTTTGTATTATATATTTTATTTATTTATTTCATACAGGACCCTGCTATGCAGTTCAGACTTATGGCGATCCTCCTGTCTCAGCCTCCCCAGCACTGGGATTACAGGCGGGCACCACCATGCCTGGTTTCAGGGCCAGCACAGAGTGCCCACAGTTCTGGGGCCAGCATGGTTTGAGGCACCAGGGGTTGAACTCAGGTCCTTGTGTTTGTCAGGTATGCTCTCAGACCACTGAGCTATCTCCTCAGCACCTATGCTTTGCATTATAATCCAATTTTATGGTATTTATTTTGTTTCTACCTTGATTTTATAAGTTTTTTTTTTTTTTTACCAGAATTCTATATTGGCAGGTATTTTCTTTTCATACTTTAAAGATGTTACTCACCATCTTCCTGCTTACATTATTTCTAGTTCTAAGTATGCTTTCATTCTTACTTTTTCATTTTTCCTCGTGGTATGTCTATTTTTCTTGCTACATTTAACATGTTCTGTTTATCATTTATCTTCATCAATTTAATTATGATACACATATCTTATGGAAGTTTTGTTCATATTTCTTCTGCCTGGGATATGTTGATTTTCATGGATTGTGGGTTTATAGTTTTTATTAAGTTTATAAATTTCAGTTATTATTTCTACAATGGTTTTCTGTCTGTATCTTCTTTTGGGACCTGGATGGGTTAGCTTGAATTAGCTTTTCATTACTGGGACAAAACATTTGAGACATCACTGAAAGAAGGAAGGGTTTCATTTGGCTTGTTGTCTCAAGGGTTGAGGGCCACAATCAACTGTATCTGGGGCAGAAATAGCATGGTAGGAAGGGGTGGCAGAGGACAGCTGCCCAAGTCACAGCCCCCAGGAAGCAGACTGAGATGGGACGAGCCAGAGATGAAGAGGCCAAGAATTCAGAAGAGCTCCCAGGGCTGCTACCCTCACCAGGCCTCTCTCTCCAGCCAGACTCTCCACCTAAGAGCTCATTCAGCTATGACCTCATCAACTGGGTGACCAATGGATGAGCTCCGCCCACTCACAATCCAATCACCTTTCCTGGAGTCTCTTAATTTTAATCTGATGATCAAGATTAACTTCTACCTACAATTAATTGTCCCATAGCCTACTAACATTTTTACATATTTAACTAATATTTTTACAATGTCTTTTGTTTCAGGGGGTTTCTGTTGTTATGGCTTCAATTTTACTATTTTTTTTTTTTTTTTTACCTACCACATCTAATTTGCCATGAATCCCATCCAGTACAGTTTTCATCTACAGATGTTCAGTTTGAGACTTAAAAAATATCTTCCATGTCACTATCTCTGCCTACTACTATTTTATATTCAATACGTTAGAAAGTTATAATAACTGATTTAATGTCTTTCTCTGCTAAGCTATTATCTGTGTCAGTTCTGGTTCATCTCTTTATGGGTCATATCTTTTTTCTTTTTTGTGTGTCTGATGACCTTTGATTGGATGCTGGATCATATCATTGTACCTTGTTAGGTGCTGAGTATTTTTGTGTTACTCTAAATGCCCTTGAGTTTTGTTCTAGGATGCAATTAAGTTACTTGGAAGTAGTTTCATTCTTTCAAATCTTTCCTGTATGATTTGTTAGGCTGTGCAGAGCAGGTCTTATTCTAGGGTTTATGATTCCTCACCACTGAAATGAGGCCGCCTAGGCAGTCTGCTCCATATCTCCTGCCTCATGAGGATGTTCCTTTGTTTCTTTGGACTGGCTGGTAAAGACTAGTGTTATCCCTTGGTCTGTGTGAATGCCAGGCATTATATTGTCTAATTCTTTTCTATGGGTTTTTCCCCAGCCTTGGGTAGTCTTCTTGTACTCATCGACTGATGAGTACTCAGCAAGAAGATCCTCTACAGATCTTGGAATCTGGACGACAGTATTCTGTTCTACAAACTTTAGCTATCTTGGTCTTCCCTGACTCTCAGCTTTTTATCCTTAATTTAGATAGTCTGTGAAGCTCTGCCTCAGTTTCCCCTTTTCATGTCATATCATCCAAATTCACTCATGGCAAGCATAGGACTCATTATTATTTTCTGTTTCATAAGGATTGCAGTTCTTCATTGCCTTGTGCCATGATGACTGTTGTTTTATATATTTTGCCTGGGTTTTTGGTAACTTCAGAGGAGAGAGTGAATATCTTCTTGTTGCTTCATTTTGATTGGAAAACCAGTCAAGCTTTAAAACAATGTACATGGTCAGATCCTAATGTAGGAATTCTGATTCATTCTTCTCATTCTGGAATAAGCAATGAGAATCTGTTTCTGAGTTTAAAAAACACTCAAAAGTGATAACAACAGCAACAAACTAGCATTGGTGATCCTTATGCACTGACTGTCCTCTACACTAACAGATCTCTTGCTTACCTGCCTGATATGAACAGTTATTATTTATTTTATAACTCCTATGCATGCTTACTATTTTATATGCTTTGTATAATTTCATGTTTTAAAATAAGTCACTGGATAAGACATTCTGGTCCACCTACCACAGAAGAGTGGTACAAGACTTAGAGAGTAAAGAACAAGGAGCTAGCCTTTGTTATCTTGGGCCAGTTTTCCAGGGCTACTAAAGTGTTGTTTGCAGTCCAAAATATCACCCATCTGCAGAGCACTCCCTCTTTGATATTTGAACAAAGCAGGCAGTTGCTTTCAGAGTCGTTTTTGTTCATCAGGATGATTTACTGGCTTTGCTAGCTCTGCCCTTGTGCAATGACTTTCACATTTACAGACATCTTTTCCTTTCTTGGTTATGATATTCTTGTGCTGTTCTCTCTGGCCTTTTAAAGAAAAATAGAAAAATCAAGCATCAAACCCAAAAGCACATTTACAGAATGAAGTGGAAGAATGCCTGCGTGCCTGCTGGACGGCTTGAGGTAACATCGCCTTGCTGTAGACCTGGCCGCTAAGGAGAGGCTCAGGTGCTTCGGTCCAGTGCTCTAACTCACATCACTGGTGTCCTTCGTTCTGAGCAAGCTCTCCTAACTATTCCATTTGATAAGATTTTGGGAACCAGAGTGCCTGTGATTGGGGCAACCCACTTCACACATCCAAAAGATCAGATGCTCTCAGAGGACTCATTTATCTGTTTGAAAAAAGAAGCATCGTCAGCTCTCATGTAGCAAAATGCATAGTGAGAATATCTAAGATGGACAAATGAAGCAGACAGTAGAGTCTCAGGGTGGCAATAGCTCATTTTCTGTGCCAAAGCTCAGACCCACATTAGGTACCATGTTAGGTACCCATGTTGGGTTGTCCAGCCCACAATGAAACCACCCTTGACCACTATCTGTCTCACTGAAGTTAAAACACAGCATTTCTTTCTCTGTTCTCTCCTTTGAAGTTACCCGCAGGCATCATACGTGGAATTGTGGATGTGTTGGTGTTGGGAGGACACATCCTTTCCCAACACTCACCAGGTAAATTTTCTATTCATGTGTAGTTGCTAGATGTATGGCATCCTAGAGACGGCGGTAGAGGGTCTCAGAGTAAAAAAAAAACAACTTGTAGATTCCTATGCACACCGGAGCTTGCTCATATATGTAAGGTACACAAGCGCTTTCAGGATTAAAAGCATGAATCAGTTCAGTTTCTGAAGGATAATAGTGTTTTGTTATACTCCTAACTTTTGAAAAAAGTTATAATGTATTTAATGTTTTTAGTCTTTTATTGATACAGATTAGTTAAATTCATTTTGGCAGATTTGTTTATGCCCAGAACATATTTTGGTCACCTCGTGCCCCCATCTTCTCTTTACCTTGTCCTCTTCTTCTCTTTTATTTTTAATGAGAACTTAAAATAATATTACAAAGGGGACTTGTGAAGATTCCTGGCATTAAAATTACGTCTTTTACTCGAGTCGAGAACCATCACATGAAGTCTTCCCTGACCTTTCTTCTCGCCTAATTTCCCATGACTCTGACCTTTGGGTAATGACCCTGGACTTGCTATTTTTCCAATGCCTAGAATCTATCTCAGCTGTCAGAGTGCTCACCTTTGATTTTATATTTTGAGAGTACTGTCACGGATTTTGGGTGGGGGAGGTTTTCTAAAGTTTAGCTTTGGTCTTTGTGAAGCTTCTCATGCCAGTTGTGAACCACCGCATGCGGGTCTCCTGAGTGCGACCAGAGCCCCCTGATTCCTGGCAGCAGCGTTTCACCCAGTTTTCCCCTCCCTCACATGGGACTGCTGGGCCAAGGGTATTGCACTCTCATCTCATCTTGTATTAAAGCTCCTATTCCCCTGGTGGAGGCAATCTCAATTAAGTTGGAACAAGGAGGAATTTAATCTGAGTTAATTCATGCAAATCTGTGAATGACCTAGAGCCCCATAGATACACACTGGATCTTCCCCTTATAGTTTAAAACACTGTAAGTTTTCACAAGCGCTGATAATTTTCACAGTATATATTTTCCCACAATATTCAGCTCACAAGAGCTACATGGCTCGAGGTGGATGGGGAAGGAGATAAGAGACACAGGTTTTTGGCAGAGGGTGATAGTTCTGTTAGATACTTTGCTTTTCAAGTTTAGGATGTACTTACTGGGAGTGGGGAACAAACATACTTTTATCAGTACTGCGCTTTGCCTTCTTCCCATACCTTTAGTAATGATCTTATGCTATTAATTTAAGACTCTTTTGGAAGCCATTTGTATTTTGTGGAAACAGCGAACCACGAAGACTTGAAGAATGAAGCTGGGTGTCTAGATCAGTTCATAGCAGAAGAATGGGAGGGAGTTTTGAGTGGCCAGGGTAGGGTCAAGTGGAGGGAGACTGGGAAGTGTCACTGTGTAGCAGGTGGCTGGTCCAGAGTGGCAAGTGTCTGGACATCACGAATCCTTGCCTACTGGAAACAGAGCTAAAGCTTCCGCTTGGGATTTGGGGCCAGGACCTTAAAGCTCTAGACTGCACACAGTATACTACTGACATAAGGGTCAGGGAAATTGAAAAAAACCCTGACTATGGGGAAAGTAAAGGCTCTGTAATAGTTTGGGTCTAGAAGTTCCCCAAAGCCTCATGCAGTGTGGGGATCCCTTCTAGGGTTTGTGATTAATTCATGATCCTATGTGTGAGTGCTACACCCACCCTGCGGCAGATGGCCTGAATGCAATATGAGGAAGGAAAAGAGCCTTGCCTCCTGCCACTGCTCCTCCCTTTTTGCTCTTGCTGTTCTACTGTTTGCTGCTGCATGAACTGCTACCCTCTGCCATGTGTCACTGTGCCTTGGAGCCAGCTGATTATGGACTCAGACCTCTGCAAACTGTGAGCTAAATAAATCTTTCTTTCCTTAAGAAAGGAAAGGAACAGAAATGCTGGAAGACAAACATACTAAATTCAAGTCCTTATTCCTGGTCATCCTGGCGATTACCATATCCTGATGCTACAGTACTTGTGCACGGCAGGCTAGAGAACACAGACATTTCTTGTCGGAGTTTGGTCTGGCTTGATGATGCTCAGGGTCCCCAGAGCCTTGTCTCTTTGGGTAACTAGCAGCGCAAGAAGGCATGAATATGAAGGAGCAAGTGCTACATATTCATCACCAACATTGCAGGAAGACTGTGGGAGACCTGCACAACCTAAGGCGAACTCCATCTGCAGCCTGTTGGGAAAAACTTTCATGAGGCAAAGAGAAGATAATTTGTAGAGAGCGTGGGGAGGAATGCGGAGGGCCAGACTGTCCTAGCATCCCAGAACATGAGGCCTAGGCTCGACTGTGAGTGGGGTGGTATTTCTGGGGGTCGGAGATCGTAGCTCTTATATTTGATGTATTAGTTTAGAAATTCAAGTCCTTCCCTACTCTATGGGAGACCATGAAGAGGATAAATTGGAGCAACGAAGCTTTATTTGTACAAAAAACTCATGTTAGAAACATCTTGACCAGCGCCCAACATCAAAGCACTGAAGCTGAATTGGGCTGCAGACTGCGATTGTCCTCTTGGCGGGAGTACAGTGAAGAATGAATTATGCTGGGGGGATGGCAAAGCAGCCAAGCCCCGGGTGGGATCAGGAGGAGGAGAGGCGCCGGGGCTCTAAGGGTTTTAGAGCGTGTTGAATGGATGACGTGATTGTGCCCAACTAGTTGTTGCCCTCTCTTAGGGTCCATTGATTGTGTTTTTTTTTCATTGTGGTTAAATACACCTAACAGAAAATTTACCGCCTTAGAGTACACTTCTTTGGCGTTAAGCCCATTTACGCCGTGTGTAACCCTCGCTGCCATCCATCTCAGAATTCATTCCTCCTCCCAATTAAAACCTTTTGCCCCTTAAGCAGCGATGCTCCCTTCCTCCATCCCCTGGAACTCACCATACTAGTTTCTCTCTCTATGAAATTTGACTGCACTACACGAGGTATTGTTTCACTTAAAGTTTAACTAATTTTAGCTTTCATTTGGGCTTCATAGCTGTATCAATCTATACTGTGACACTGATCAAATAATGACTTTTCTATTTCTCACTGTCCTTCTGGGTATATTAATTAGAATTCTTCCCTAAGGATGAAATGCCCCTTCTCTTCCTTTTATTTATTCCTTTGACTATTTACATCATTTATAGACACTTAGGTATTTATTTTATGGATTAAAATCCAATACCACCATTTTAAAACTTTCCTTAGAATGTTCCAGCATCTGCTTCCGGACCTCCTCGGGGTTGTTTCTCATACTTTTCACAACCTTCCATCTTTATTCATTTTTCTGGTTCTTTCTTAATTTTCAGGCGCAAGACATTTCTAGGTGTAGGCCATGGTTTTAGTGCCTTGCCCCCATGTCAATCATTTCTCTGAGGAGCTCAAGTGTGTCTTATTGGAGAACCATATTTAGAGGTCAGTGTCTGGGTACTAAGCATGCACATTGCTCCCAGAATGTCTTTACTTCTGCCCTGTCAGTGGATGGACCAGGCTTCAGGTATGTATGTCAACCCACACATATGCAGGCATCTAGCCTTCTGTGCATAACATCTGATATGTAAAAAATACTCTAAATCCTAAGTCCTTTGATTCTGCGGTGCTGTATCAGCCTTTCCTCTTTCCTTAGTTAACTATTTCTCTCCAACAGTGGGAAACCTATCCCTCATCTACTGTAGGCTGTTTTATTCATTCAGTTCCAGTGTACGCACAAAGTAACTCAAAATTGCATCCATACCCCCCTGAGAAATGCGTTTGTTATTCAGAAACTAGCACTACAGCCTGTTTGTAGTTTGCTTTTGCCTTCAGCCTATATTTCCACGCAAGACACTTTCTGCAAAGTTCCTTAAGTGAGTTCTTTGCATTCCCCAGCCCCTTAGCGTGGTGATGCTACCTTATTTGTAGTACAAGTAACCTCATTTGTTCTGTTTGTATCCAATTTTGTGTTTCTTGAACAGCTTACTTGGTTTGGGTTAGATTTTTTTTCAAAATTTGAAAGGATCTTGGAAATAGTACTGTGGTTCTCAAATTAAGTGCCACATAGAAAAAAGAATTCCAGAGTCACTTTCTTCTCTAATCTATGCCCCATCTCTGTCTATGTACCCTTCTCTAAATTGTCCTCAGTTATTAAGCTCCTTGGTTTCTGGTTTAACCTCTTCCTCCCCCC
>PVKA01031100.1:0-26621 GCA_004027165.1 Ctenomys sociabilis
ACACACACACACACACACACACACACACACACACACACACACACACACAGTACAGTTCTAGAGCTGAGTCCCCCAGTATCTCTTCTCCTTGACATTTTCCTTCTTGCATTACTTTGCTCAAAATGTCTTGTCTTGCTTGGCTGTCTTTCCCTCTCTTGCCTACTGAGTGATGCTTATCTGGATCTTGTGACACTATTTACTCAAATTGTCCTGGGAAATCTTTTATGTGGCTTCCTTCACAGTCAGTGCTTAGCTCCTTATAGCAATGATTACTCTCCATGTGGGCCTGCTTTTCATTGCTGTGGCAAAACTGCTGAGATGCTCAGCTTAAAGGAGGAAAGACACTTGGGGCTCATAGCTTCAGAAGTTTCAGCCCATGGATGCTTGGCTTTATCACTTGGGGCCTGTGGTGGCCCAGAGCTCATAGAGGGAGCATGTGTTAGAGGAGGGCCCTCATCTCATGGAGACAAAGCAGCAAGGAGAGAGGAAGAAGATGGGACCCAGATATCCCCTTCAAAGTAACTCTCGCAGGCCCACCAACTCCCAAGAACCACACTTGAGTGCATCAGCCTTTTTTAAACAACACTTATCCTGGCTACAGCATTGCCTGTTTGCATTTCTGGTCTATTTTTCCCAGTTTTTAGGAGGCCACAAACTCTGTGAGAGTAGGGGCTATGTGGCATCACTATTGTAGGCCAACACCAACACTTATAGATATTCCATCCATGAGCAAATGAGTAATTCCACACTCATGGAAACCACTCCCTGAATTGCAGGAAATCAATAGGCAGGGATTCTCATGAAAGAGACTGGTGAGAATAAGAACACATGTCCAGTCCTTTATCATGGTTCCACAGAACACTGACACATTGCCCTGATAAAAGACATCCCTTCCCTGAAAGGGTGATTAGAGCATCCAGCAACTGAAGATCCCCTGCACGTTCTAGGAAATGTAGTACAAGAAATCAGGACTTCATGGCATCTGTATTAATATGTTCTTTGTCTTTTATTCAGGTATCCCTAAAGACCATTACCAGGCAAGAGAAAAGAACTGAGAGTATCACATTCACTGGATGAGCATCACAGGAAATAAAATCCTTAGCATGTCAAACGTTTGATTTCTCTGTCATTTTTAGAAAAGGCACTGCCAGTCTCCTGGCATAGATCGATGACATGATATTAACTAAAACAACACACACATAAATTTCATAACATGTTTTCAGCTTCATGGAAAATGATGCAAAGTAAATGCAGTATGTTATTAGTAAATATGAATTAATTATTTATCCAAAGTAGAGTTCAATTTGACTATTTAAATGCCATATTGACACAAACATTGCTCTTGACTTGATTTTAATTACTGTGGAAAAGCAGTAAGCACTGACTAAGCCTCTCCGACATCTTGCCACTACTTAACGTGACATTTAAAATTGCATTTTGACATCTTGAAGAAATGAGTTGTTTTGCTGGTTTTTATTCATTTTGATAAAGAGTCAGCCAGCCTGTAAAGCACTAATTCAACCTATGACTGATCATCATAATTACCTCAGTCTATATTAAAAAAAAGCATTTCCATTACTCTGTTCATTCATATGTTCATTAAAAACTATTAAATTGCACTTCTGTCTTTGAACTGGGGTATTACATGAGATGTCACCAAGTAAACCCTGTTTGCCCCTAGATCAGTGCCAACAGAATTCTATGACTATAGGAATGTCTATCTGTGTTGGGGGAAGAAGAATTAAGAAGAATCCCTGATTGTGGGAGCTTACAACCTTTCCAGGTAAGTTGTCTCCCTGACAATTAACATATGCAGAAATTTATTTAAATCAGCTATGGGAATGTGAGGTGTCCTCTCTAACTCAGGCAAAAAAGCATAGATAAAAGACAATAATAATACTTTTCCTTGGTATTTCTCCTGGTCATCATGAGAACCAGATGGGATAAGGTGCTACAGTCACTGAATAAATATAGTTATGCAAGCATCAATGCCAACTTGGACTTCTCAGAGGTTGGCTTTGGAAAGTACCAACCTCTTTTTTGCTCTTCCACTTCATCATAAACAAAGCAAGGACATTAATATCACAGGTCAGGCTGGATCTCACTTAAGCATTTGATGAGTCTTTCAACTCTCCCATGTTCAGCACAGTCCCCAATACTCACAACTTACAGGTGGAAAGGTTTAATTCAGCTCATAGTTCTGGTGGACCCAGTTCATGGCTAGCTGGCTCCAAGGCAGGTGCAGCACACTGGAAGGATGCGGCAAGATGAGGATGCTTCATTGGTGGCAGCTGGGAAGCAGAGCAGGGCAATGGTGCCAGAGCAAGTGGCAGGGGCCACATCCAGTAGCCAGGGCTTTGCCTTGGTGACTCTGCAGGACATACCCCAGAATGTGCTTTACGCATTTCCTAATCCAACAAAGTTGACAAATCAGGATTAATACCACACACAGCAACACAAAGTCCCTGCTCTTATGGCTGCTAGCACCCTGCCTCTTTTTTCCAAATCTTATGCATTCTAAATACAAGAAGCAATGGATCTTATCTGTAGCCAAGGTGGTTCAGAGTCTATGAGCATCCACATATCAACTCCAACATGTACTTCTTCAAGGTGTGGCTTTGGAAAATACCAACCTGCTTTTGCTCCTCCACTTCATCATAAATAAGAAAGGATGTTAATATCATTAGGATTGTAGAACAATTAGATAAAATAATGTTTGAGGATTTTATCACACTCCCAGAAGTTCCACCAGAGCAAGAATCCTACTACCTCCCACCAGGGGTTGCTGAGAATTTCAGACACAGCCTTGACCCCCAGGCCTTTCATTTTGCCCCACTTCACAGATTTGTGCCCTCGCAGAGTCGCAGAGCCTGGCACTGTGCAGGAAATTCTACTCAAAATAAACTAGAGAGACAAAAGAAGGCTGGCACAAGGACCAGGACGAGGAGGCAAAGGAGGTCTGGCTTTCCCATCTGGCTGCTTCCCTGCAGCATTTCACATCCGGCATTCTGGCCCACTCAGTGGAACTAACTGCCTGACAAAAAGACAGACTAGCGACTTGGCTCTGAAATTAAAATCACTTCAACCACGTCCTGATCGCTTCACAAACAGATTATAGGCAAATCAATTTTGCTCATCCAAGCTTTGCATGCCTGTTAATTTTGTGCAGGTGATTTGTCAAGATCCAAAGGACAAAAGATTTGGGGAAGGACAATGCAAGAGACAAAAGGATGAGCAGGATGGCCAGACAAGCATTTGGATGTGTCTGATATTTAAGTACAAATCTTCTTTCTTATTTTTCCATAAAATCCTGTCAGAGCTACAAAGAACATGCAGCACAAGCTGTGCTCCTTGTCTGGCAGCCTAGAACAAGAAGTCTCTATTAATTCTAGTGCTTGCTGTTTCTTTGTCCCCTTTCCCTCCACATCTGTGGCAACTGGAGCTAAAGAAAGAGGAGGAAGCATCTAGGAGGTAAAGGTGGGGTGCTGGAGGCCAAAGCACTGAGGCTAAAAGAGTGCAGCAGGCACCTCAGTGCCCCACTAGCGAGCCAGAAAAGGAAGCGCTTGCGAAGGTGGAGCTTGAGCCCTCTTAAGAGCAAGCATTCCTGGCCTGAGCCACAGGACAGGCTTCAGGGCTGTGCCAAGGCTCCTCTGACAGAAGCAACTTACTGCTTCATTCTGGAGTAATAGATTCCACAAACTCAAAGATCCTAAAAACTATACTGTGCTGTACACGAGCCATGAGCTCTATGTGGCCCTTGCATGTGGCACTGCTCCAAGAGGAAATCTCTGGATCGCCTCTTTCACTACTATGACAAAATATCTTTGCCTGATGGAATGAAAGGCAAACACATAATTCTCAGTTCCCAAGGCTGGCAAAGAAGGGGGGTGCAGTTCCATGCGTGGCAAAGGTCTGCTCCCTGCCTCACAGATGTCTTTTCACTGAGCCTTCATGTGGTGGAGGGGGACCTCAAGCCTCTGTTATGAGAGCCCCAATCCCATTTGTTCTTGGGCCGTAATCCCAAGAGTTCTCAGACCTCTTAATGTCCCTACCTTCAGGGTCAGCATTTCAACAAATGACTTAGGAGTGGGACACAAACACTAGAACCATAAGCAGAGGAGGAGATAAAACAGGGGGGGAAGAGTTTAGAGAGGCAGAACAGCTTTGGAAGGAAGTAATTGTTTGGTTGTATTTTGTCAGTCAAGACAGAATATACTGAGGATTTTGTTATGTCAGGCAAATGAGAACTTCCAGCCATGGGCAGAAGAGAGAAACAGGAGTAAGGAAACTGAGTCAGTCACGTCCCATTGCTGGGACAGACTTCCTAACAACTGCAACCTGAAGGAGGCTGGGTGTACTGTGGCTTATGGTTTCTGAGGATTCTGCCCATGCTGGGCTGGCTCCAAGGCACAGCCAGCATGGGGGAAGGGCACAGCAAACAGAGCTGCTTCGTTCACGGTGACTGGGAGTTAGTCAGGGGAACACTGCCAGAGAGGGAAGTCCAGGAGTCTGATCGGAACCCCAAGGTCACACCTCCATGACCCACTCCTCCTGGCCCCCAGGCGGCTTCCCAACCAAGCA
Organism: Ctenomys sociabilis; assembly: GCA_004027165.1. Taxonomy (NCBI): domain Eukaryota; kingdom Metazoa; phylum Chordata; class Mammalia; order Rodentia; family Ctenomyidae; genus Ctenomys; species Ctenomys sociabilis. Next base: position 4,582 of record PVKA01031100.1, read on the forward strand.
GGCTGATACGTTATTGTTAATGGCCACAAAGAACATTTCAAATTTTCAGCCGACTGGGAAACTGGGAAGAGCCGAAGTGGGCTGAAACTAGCATGGAAAGTATCTGACACCAGTTCCTCTAACACAGAAGGGACAGAAATTGCTTTAAATAATCAAAGGCAAAAAAGACAATAATGAGGATTAGTTTGAAAAGTGGAAGACTCTGACTTTTAGATATTGCAATTAGTTTGCAGGGAGAAAGCTAGATTGCATTCCTCAGAAATTACTGTAATAGAGTTCCTACTTGTGACAGCAGATGTAATTACTCAAGATAAAAATCAAGAATTGATTAGTTTTCAGCCTCGCACGGTGGCTCATGCCTGTGATACCAGCAATCAAAAGTCTGACACAGGAGGCTTGCTACACACTCAAGGCCAACCTAGACTGTCTAGTGAGTTTAAGGCCAGCCTAAACTATATAGCAAGACTCTGCCTCAAAAATAATTTATTAACTTGCATTATTATAATATTATTATTAACTTTATTTTTTTTTTCTTTTTTTGGCAGAACTGGGGATTGAACTCAGGCCCTTGCGCTTGCCAGGGAGGTGTTTATTCCACTGAGCCATCTCTCAGCCCTCTTATTAACTTTATTTTTTAAAAATATAAAAATTTCACATATTTTGTGGGCTGTCTTTTCACTCTATTGACAATTTCTTTTGACATGCAGAAGCCCCTTAAGAAGAGTTGATCCAAGTTGTTGATTCTTTCAAGAGCTTCCCGTGTGAATATATGTTTGTTCATGAACTCTTTCCCTACCCCTATGTCTTCAAGAGTTCGTCCAAACTTTGAAAAAATCCTAACTAATAAGCAATCAGACAGAGGACTACTGTCTAGAATATATAAAGAACTAAGATATAACAGGTCCCTCAAATTTAAAGACCCAATTCAGAAATGGGCATCTGAGATGAAGACACACTTCTCAGAGGACGAAATTAAACAAGCAAATAAACATATGAAAAAATGCTCCACATCGCAAGCCATTCGTGAAATGCAAATAAAAACAACACTGAGATACCATCTCACTCCAGAAAGAATGGCTATCATAAGGAAATCAACCAACAACAAATGTTAGAGAGGTTGTGAGGAAAAGGGAACACTTCTCCACTGCTGGTGGGAATGTAGACTGGTACAACCATTGTGGAGGTCACTGTGGAGACTCCTCAAAAGAGTAGGACTAGAAATCCCATTCGAGCTGGCTATACCCCTACTGGGAATTTTCCCAAAGGATCTGGATACATTGTATCATAGAAATATATGTGTACCTATGTTTATAGTAGCGCAATGTGTGATAGCAAAATCTTGGAAACAACCAAGATGTCCATCACATGAGGAATGGTTGAAAAGATGTGGTATTTCTATATAATGCAGTATTACTCAGCTATTAAGAATCATAAGTTCGAAGCATTTATACTGAAGTGGATGCCACTTGAACATATACTCATAATTGAAATAAACCAGACACGCATGTGTAAATATTGTATAGTCTCCCTAGTATAACAAGCAAAAAGCAGAAATACAAAAGGAAACATACAACAAGTAAAATCAATTGAGTCAGATAAGGCAAAGTGAATGGCATATGCTGCCGGACACTAATCAGCTTTTCTTCTGGATGGTTAACAATCTAAGATCACAAGTCAGAGTTGGAGAAATAGAAGAGCCACAAGGCCAGCCAACATTTTGGCCCTAGCCTTTCAAGGTCAGCGAAGACTCAGGACATAGCAAAACCTATACTGCAACATCATGAAACTCAGGTGAGCTCCAAATTTTCTGAACAAGGAGATTATGGAGCCACAGAGGAAAGAGATTGAAGTTCTATAGTGTGCCTGGGGAGAGTCACATGAAGAGAAAACTTTCTCTCAAGCTCTCACAGAGAGCAAACTGGTCAAGCATTGGCCGTGACTCATCCACATGGATGACACAGACAAAGGGTCCACAGAATAATGTACAGGAGTACAAGATGAACCCTGAGAGGACTTCAATGACCACATAAGAAATATAAAGTACATGTGTTGGTATATAAGTCTTGATCTATCTAGGTCTTAACCATCCAGCGAAAAGTATAAAAATGAAGTATACATCGTGGGGCCATAATATTAAGCTGAGCTGCAAATGGCTATGGTCGACAATTTCTTTGAATAACTCACTATTGTTGTAGAATGCTGGACTGCGTTGGATTGTGGTGTCGAGTTCAAGCACCTAAGTTAGTTGAATGTCAATGGAGTGCCCACCTTTGACAGGTGTGGACAAAGGAAGGGGTGTAGAAAGAAAAAATGATGATGTGTGTGTATGGACAGTACAGTTGGGATAGATAACGCTGTGCTTCTACATAATTCTATGAGAGGCAAGATCTGCACTAATGGTGGTTGGATAGGATGTTATGTCGGCTTCTAGTACTACAGTCATCCACTAGGAAAATAATTATTGAATTTTTGATATAATTCAGGTATAAACAATAAGTAAGCAGGTACACTCTTAATTCACTGTTAAGAGATATCTGATAAAATAATATCTGTAAATATAATATCATGTATGCACCTTGTACAATACCAAAACATTATGAAAACATTTTGCAATGTATTAATTTATCGAATCTGTACTGATAAGGTGTCTTGAAACTGTCTGATTGACATTTGTAGTTCAATAAAATAAAATAAAAATAAAAATAAATTTCACATATTAATGGGATATTAGAGCTGGCCAAATAGCTCATCAGATTAAAGCACCTGCAAGCAGGCACAGGGCCCAGGGGTTCAATCCCTTGGCCTGCCAGGCCAGTCCTGCGCTTAGGGCATGCTGAGACAGCAATTGAGACTGGGTGTGGTAGTGCATATCTGTAATCCTATAGCTCTTGGAAGGCTATAAACGGGAGGATCACCATAAGTCTGATCTACCAGTGAGACCCTGAACACCCTATAGACCCTTCCCTAGCACACAAATCAATAAATAATAAAAATATGATATTCTGATGTTAAAACACATACATGGATAAAAATAGCTATACTCAAACATTTTATCTTTTCTGTATGGTGAAAACTTTCAGAATCCTTTCTTCTAGATTTTAGAAATATACAATACATTACTGTGATCTCCAGCCAGTCCATCTACTGCGGGCTAGGGCTTCCCATCCCTCGTGATTTAGTGCCCATTGAACAACCTTTCCCTATGTCTCCCTCCCCAGAACCCTTCCCACTCTCCAGTGATCACTGTTTTATTCTCCACTTCTATGACCTCAATGCTTACAGACTCCATATGTGAGTGACAGCATATGACACTTGTCCTTGTGTGCCTGGCTCATTGTGCTTCATGCATTGTCCTCCAATTCCATCATGTAGTAGCAAATAACAGGATTGCATTTCTTTTTAGAGCTAAGAGTTTCACATTGTGTATATGCAATACACAGTTCCTGACATAAATCGTAGGATCAGGACACATTTGGCCAGCAGGCCATAACTTAACTCTGGCCAGTGACTGAAAGGTTCAGCAGCCTGCAGACACAAGCTAGTTAGGTACCAGGAAACTTCATGATGTGGCATCTACACAGAAATCCCCCAATGTTTTGGGTCTACTCCTGCACTGGGGAATTAGAAATTAAGTCCTACTTGTGCCCCAATGACAAGCTCAAGGAATCCAAAGGGCAATCCCTAGACTAGTGTCATCAGCACCAGCTCAGGACTTGAAACACCCAATCTTAAGAAGCCCAGCTTGATGTTAAGTGCACTTGTGCTCAGGCTGCACCAGCCATTCCAGTGCACACTACAGCCTGAAGCCACTGGACTGATGGCTTTTGGTCCTTAAGCATGAACTAGTTGCAGTGATAGTCACCAACTGAGCTGTCACCTGGGACAAAATCCTCAAGTAAGTAAGGAGAAGGCAATCTTTCCTTAAGGGGCAAATGTACTTGGAAAACTGAGTGAAAATCAATAAAAAGATCTCTTGCTGAGGCTGAAACTGAATAACAGGGGTCAGATGAATGACTCAAATTCTCTTCTTTTTAAGTTTTGTTTCCATTTCAACTCTCACATTCTTGAGGGGAAGGGCTCATCCCTGTGATAGTAAGTGGTAAGGAGAAAAATCTGAAGAGCAAACTAGGAAACTGTTTCCATCCATGAAAATCACATGTCCACTAAAAGAACTGTTTTACTAGAGCTAAGCTGAAGACATTAGCAAATAGACAGCATAGATGTGCCTGATTATAGACACAGTGAGGACCCATGTAGTACACGTGGCCCTTGATTGCTTTGCTTACGTATGAGTTTTCTTAGATGTTCCAGTTACCTAGATAACTAACACAGACACATTAGAATTCCATCTCTGACAAGCCCTCTGCTCTACCCCATCGGAGACCTTGGCTCCACGCATTCTAAATGCCATCGATGGAGAAGCCAGGTACTGTTTATTTTTAACCACATTATATCCTGTGTTTTATCTGTTCACATTCACCAAGATTTCCACATTGTTATGCTTTTATTTGCATTAAAATATAATACTGAAATATTTCCAGTTGCCATGTTCTTTCACACAGCATCTTACAAAATCTAATTAGGATTCTCAGTTTTGAAGCTAAGTCTATATTTTGACCTTTACTAATCCTCTTTCCATCAGCTAACACCAGTGCAATTTCCTCCTTCCACATAAAGTTCACCCTTTCTTCACTGGCCACTGAGTGTAAGCAGTACCCAGAGTGCTGCTGAGTGAGCTGCACTGCTTACTGCTCCCTGCTGACCACTCACTCTGGTGGAGAGGGCACTTTCACTGAGCTGCCAGGCCCGTTATACCTGAACCAGAGCCCAAGGTTCTTCCAATTCATTGACTGGAAAGAATTCAGGCTTCAGGATGCCACTTTAAACTCTCAGTTACACCGTGGCCCTGCTGGCACATCCGTGTGTGTGTGTGTGCGTGTGTGTGTGTGTGTCTGGCCCCGGGAATCAAACCCTGGACCTTGTACATTCAAGGCAAGACCTCTACCTCTGAGCCACATCTCCAGCCCCAGCCTCCGTATCTCCTCACCCTCATTTCCTCTCTTTACAGCTATAATGATACAAACAGCCATATTCCATGGCTTTCCTATGGTTCTATACATAAATCTAAAGGCTCTTCTGAATCAAGAAAAGCTGCTGTTCAATAGGGTTTTGGAATTTGTCTATTGCAGTGAACCATAAGTCTTAAAAAACTGGTAATCCAGCTCTTCTAAGTAAGAGCCACATAACTAATAAGAATATTTACTTAATGAAAATAATCCATTGCTGGTCCTTTAAAAATGACAGTAACGGCTTGTATTATAATTGTAGAATATATCATATGACACTAAGATCCAGTCACCTACTTATTTTGTTCAACAGTCTCGTATCACTTCTGGAAATTTAGTAACCAACACCTCTAGAACTAGGTAATTGAGGTGAAAAGCTGTAAGCTTACAGAAGATTCTACTCATCTTTTTATGGTCAGTGAGAGCTCATAGTATGTATTCATTGCAAGGAAAGAAGAAATAAATCTTAGTCCTGCCAAGACAAAGAATTATTTTCTAAGCAAGTATTTATTGCTATGTTTTATAGTGCTTATAATCCCATCTCTCACCATGTTAGCAAGAGTCAGGGTCACAGAGAGGGTTAGAGAATAAGGACAATGGCTAAAGACAATGAATACATAATGGGTCCAGAGAATGTGCTGGTTCTCACTGCAGCAGCCCGGGCTGATGTAGAATGGTTCTGGCTCCCTGGAGAAACAAAGCCCACTCCTGTTCTAGACCAGAGCTCATGACCTAGCCCAGACCAAAGATGGAATTCTGTCTCACACAGGACATCTAGTGTACTGCCTTCTAGAGAGTTCTGGGTGGAGATAGAGGAGGGGAGGAAGAGAAGCGTGCCTCACTGGGGTGTGGAGGAAGAGCCACACTTCTTCTTCACTCTTTGCGTCCAAGCACTTCATCACAGTTCCAGTCAATATCCACAATCTCAAAGGCCTTGATGTAGGAGAAGGAAACTCACAACTATCTCCCTACTGGAAATTTTCCCAGAGGAACTGAAAACGTCATATCATAGTGATATATGTGTACCTATGTTTATAGCAGCACAGTTTGTGATAGTCAAACCTTGGAAACAACCAAGATGCTGTCACAGGACCTGTTGAAAAAGATGTGGTATTGCTGTACAATGGAGTATTACTCAGCTATAAAGAATGATAAACTTGAAACATTTATATTGAATTGGATGCCACTTGAACATATACTCATAAGTGAAATAAACCTGACACACGTGTGCAAATATTGTATAAACAGTACAGTTAAGACAAATATGCAGTACTTTCACATAATTCTAGGAGAAGAAGGATTCGCACTAGTAGTGTTTGGACAGTACATCCTGCTGCTTCTTGTACTGTGGATGAGGAATGGTTGAAAAAGGAACTCTCTAGAAGGCAGTACACTAGGAAGATAACAATATAAAAAGTATTAATTATTGCAACTGTCCTATAATTCAGCTTTAAGAAAAGATACGTATACAGCTACATTCTCTTAATTCATTGAATAGAGGCATCCACTCTAATAGTATTTGTAAACAGAGTATCATGTATGCACCTTGTACAACAAAAAGCCACTACGAAGACAAGATGCAATGTATTGATTGTTGAATCTGTTCTACTGATTTGATGTGAAACTGTCTCATTGCTATTGGCTCTTCAATAAAACTATGGAAAATTAAAAACTGGAAAAAAGAAACTCCCAACATGCTCGATGTTTGGTATGAGTTTGAATTCTCTAAAACCAAAGAATGAATTTTAGGAACAACAGAGGTTAGGAGCAGTATATTTATGGGGGAAAGAAAGCCTCCATCTGGGAGAGACAGAGGAGTCCTGAGTGGGTTGCTGTCTCAGTCACTTTTCTCTTATTGCTGGCACAAAATACCTGACATCCAAAGTGAAGGAAGGAATAGTTTGTTTAGCTCACCGTTAGTGGAGGTTTCAGTCCATACTCAGCTGGCTCCAAGGCAGAGCGGCATACGGCAGAGAGCAGCCATTCATGGCAGTGGAAAACAGCAAAGAGCAAAGGGAGGAACAGTAGCTGCAGCTTCTAGCAAGCCTCTCTCCCTTCTTCACATTGTAATTCAGAGTATCCACCCCAGGGCAGGAATAGCACTCACGCCTATAACCCCAGCGATGGATCATGAATTAATCACAAACTCTACAAACCGTCCCATGACTGCATGAGGCTTTGGGGGAACAACCAGACACAAACCATAACAGTTGCCAAGGATGTTGCCTTTTCCAGGAATTTTTATAGAGCAAAGCCATGAGGTAAGGCAGATTCAAGGTGGGCAACATGGGAAATCACAGATGGGCACAAAGTGGGACAAAACGATGGTTAACCAATAAGACTGCAAGTATAATTGCTGAGGTAAAACTGATTAAATCTTCATTTAAAATAGGGAAGCAAGTCATATAGCAAGGGGACATGCATGAATACAGAATAGGGGCTGTTCCTAGAGGGTGTTAGGTTAGTGTCTCTCTCTGGCTTTCTCAAGGTGATGGATACCTATTTAGAATATCAATTCCTGATGCTTATAGTCAGGAAGTATGTGGGTGCATTTGTTTTAACTTTTGTCTTGGGGTCTGATCCACTGCAGAGGTGCCAGTGTCTCCCACAGTTACAAAGTGTCTTGCTTTCTGCACTGGCTCCTAGTGCTGTATGCCTGCCTGTAGTATTTTATCTAACTTAGTTGCCCATAGCAGCCTCATTCGGAATGTTCCTTGTAAACATCTACTCCAGCCATGCCCAGTGCCCAAACTCTCTGAACTGTCCAGGTGCTATAGCCAAGCAACCCTCATGTAAATACTGTATGGGTCCCCTCATCCAGATCACACTGTCCTCGCTTCATGCTTACTTGCAAACCCTTTCATCCTACATGTTTACCCTCTCCAAATCACAGCTTTCACAACTATTACACGAGGTGATGAATATTATTAATCCTTGAAGAATTGCCACTAGTGCTTAGCACCCAGGAAACACTCAGTAAAAATAAATTGTTATTCTCATTAAAAATTCAGAAGAATAAAAGATGATTCTTCCCTTTTCAACGTTTTCCCTGGCCTGTGAATAAACTCCACTTGATTTGAGAATAGAGCCTCAGAAATGACAATGAGTCAAAGTTAACACAAAGCCTTTGATGAAAGTATTAGTTAATTAACTCTGTACAAAAAAATTACTCCACACCTTAGTGACTTAACACAGCAAATATCTGTGCCATTCATGATTTCATTGTTGGGAATCTGGATGCACAGAGGAAGTCTGCTCCTAGGATTAGGCGTGCATCTGTTGGCAGGCCGAGGCCCTTGCTAGTGGCTGGAAAGAAACATCGGTTCATTGTGCCACATTTGAGCTTGTCCTAGAACAGCTGCCAACATACTCACTCGGTCTTAACCATCTAGCAGAAAAGTATAAAAGGGAGGTATATAAAATAAAGCCATAATAATATGCTGAGCTGTAAATGGCTCTAGTCAACAACTTCTTCAGTTTTACTGAGTGCATGAGCAACAAGGGTGAGCAAGACAGAAGCCCCAGCCTTTCAATAACCTGCTATCAGAAAGGAGATCCTACCACCCCACTGCACTGTACCTGTGAGAAGTGATCAGTAGATGCAACTCACCTGGGAGGCAGAGCGCGTGCATTAGGAACCACGAAGGACGATGTCAGGAGCTGCTGACCCTAGGAAGGTAACACCGTCTTGTTAAGAAAGGCCTGAGGAGCATGGAATGGATGCATCTACAGTCCCTAGGAGGCTGAGGCTGGAGGATTGCAAATTCAGGTTTGGCCTGGACCTATTACTGTCTTAGTGAGATACTGTCTTAGCAGTAGCTCACAGATAACTCAGGGTGTAGGCCCTGGGTCCAGCTGCCAGAACAGCAAAGAAAAGATGAGGGGGCTGAGGAAGAAAAGTGCATGTGGGTGAATACACTCATGTATACACACACACACACACACACACACACACACACACACACAAGAGCTGTCCATTTCCATACTCATGGCTCACAGTTGAAAATGTGAAATGTTGAAAAGCTGGGCTCTTTGACTTGGGGAAAACTCTTAAACCATATCTGAGTCTGTCCTTGTACCTTACTTTAGAAAAAAATAAAAACCCAGAGGAGGAACGTGGTCTCCCAAAGCTTGTGGTCTTTCTTCGGCCTAAGCCCAGGCTGACACCCAGTCCTCTACTCTTTCACTACAGTTCACCTTCCTTCTCATTCTAGGTGTTGTGTCATACTTACTTTCATTATTGGGACAAAACACCTGATACTCAGAAGTTAAAAGAGAAGTTTATTTTGGCTCACAATTTGTAGAGGTTTCAGTCATAGCTGGCTGCTCCAACCAAGGCAGGCTGGCATGGAAGAGGAAAAACAGTCCATAGCTGGGGAGCAAAAACCAAGACAGATCAAGGTGGGAGGAGAGATTTGTCCAGTAACCCACCTTTTCCCACCAGGCTTCATCTCCCAACATCATGCTCCCCAGGGGACTAATCCAGTGCCACACACCCACGGTCTTGCCACTTCCCAAAGCGCCACCTATGAGTACATGAAGCATAGGGTTCACATATATATATCATAACACTGGCAAAATAAAGATAGAGGTATGTGACAGCATTCATTCTTTCTTCCAAATTACATTTGTCACATTTCAATATGAATGTTTACCCCGAAAGTGGCAAATTGATAAGCATATGTTGTTAGTTGTTTCTCCTCTAATCCTTGTATGTTGGTTGTTTCTACTCTAATTTCCCCTACTCTCCCTCTTCCCTTCCTTCCCCTTCTAATTGAACGGAAAAGTAGAAAAAATTTCTACTACTACAGATAGGCCAGGAGTGTTTCATACCAAGCAATATAAGTAAAGATCCATCACGATCTCCAAAATATTTAAAATGCCATTCTAAAAATTAAAATATAATGTTGGGAGCCATGGAAGCTGAGAAATCAATCAAATGTGTAGGCGGGACCAGACCTCAGAGCCTAAAGCAAACAAGCTGCCTCAGTCCTGAGATAAACATCCTGTGTGATTAAAGTCGGCCATTAGTCACTAGGAAGCCTAGTGTCACATATTACTAACTTTGGCAAAGTATAAATAAAGTACTGTTTTGTTGTGAAAAATATATACAGGTATACACAAGATAGTTAGGATAGATATACAGCTACTTTCTCTTAGTTCATTGTGAAAAAAGGTTTGTACTAATATTTCTTAGACAAGATCTCATGTCTACATCTTGTCCTCTGAAACAATATGCAATGATTAATTATTATAACTGTCATACTAACCTGTTTTGAAACTGTTTCATTGCTATTTTATCTTTTTTCTCATTAAAACGAATTTAAAAATAATTAAAAATTTAAAAAATATATAGAAAGATGAGGATTTTGGCTAACGCCCATAAAAATATTTTTACCAGCACCTATTTGCTTAGGAGTAATTCATGAAATCTTCCACTTAGTTAATTTTTTTCTGATGTGAGTGGCTTGACTCACAAAGCATTCCAGTTTAGTTTCGCCATTCAATATTTTTTAAACCATGTGCCTGATTAACTGACGGGTCAATTGGTCAAGTAATAGCCAACTGGCCAAAAATCTCTCTAGGGCTTTGTGGAAGATGAACTCTTCGTTCCTTCCTGAGTGCTAAGTGCAGCACAAATTATTCATGTCGGTGCCAGCAGGAGCAGGGAGTGAATACGACATCACAGCTTGATGCCAGGTGCTCAGAGCCACGAGCTCTGCCTAGTTTCCCTTGAAGGCAGGGATAGAACTCATAAAGTGGACTGGGCATCTGAAGCTGTGTCACTTACACAGAAGTTGGAAACTTCTGAAGCCTCTGACTCACACATAAGCTTCCAGACCTCTGTTGCTATACTCTGTGATACAGGATTTCTTTTTTGGCTATGCCCTCCGACTGTGATCTTCATTATAAAGGGAGAGATGCTTAAACAAAAAACACAATGGCCTTCCTGTTAGCCAGTGAAGTACAGTCGCACAATCCTAGAGAAAGTTCAGACATCTTTACGTTAAGTTAAAAAAAAAAAAAAAAAAAAAAAACCTACAGGTCCTGCTCTTACCAAGTGCACGTGCTGCCATCTCTAGTCTGTTCTCTGTCACCATGCATTCTCCTGCGCACAGGATCTTAGTCCGACCCTCCTGAGGAGCAGCAATGTCAGAACATTTCCTGCCTCCCTCCTCCTCACACCCTCTGTCCCTCCCACCACCTCCAAGTCCTTGCCTGCCCTTTCTATCTCCCCTATCTTCCTTTGCAAAGTTTTAATTTTCCATCTCACCTGTCTGGATGGGAAGGGAGGGACCAAGTCATACCTTCCTGTAGACAAGAAAGAAGCCCTTGGGAAAAATATCTGAAAGACAATGAGCCCAATTTGCTAAACCGATGAAATCCCAGAGTACCTATCTCTTCCCTAGCTTTGAGCTACATTTTAAAATTCCCCATCACCATGAACTTGAAAAGTGACAGTTGCCATTTAGGGATAAACAGAAGGATAAAAATGTTCATTTAAGACTCAAGCATTCAGCAAAATATTTCAATATAGTCCAGTAGTCCATAATAGCAGTGGGTTTACTGTAAGACTGGCGATGTCAGAAGTTGTTGACTTGAGTCTTTTAAAGCTCAGCATATTAATATGGCTTTACCTTTTATACCTCATTTTCAAACTTTTCTGCTGGATGGTTAAGACCAAGATAAACAAGATCTATATAACAATAAATATGACTTCTGTATGTGACAAGGTCAGTCAAATCCCCTCAGGATTTATCCTGAAACCTGTTACAGAACTTGGTAGATCCTTACTCAATGTCAACCACGTGGATGAGTTACAGCCATTGTTTGACCAATTTGCTCTCTGGGAAAGCCTGAGAGAATATTTTCCCTCCATGTGACTCTCCTTAGGCACACTCTACATCATTGATCACTTTCTTCTGTGGCCCCATAATCTCCTTGAGTAGAAATTTATAACTGTCCCACTAACCTGTTTTGAAACTGTCTCATTGCTATTTCTTTCTCAAGAAAATTAATTTTTAAAAAAATGAAGGATTCAGAGTCTCTATCATTTTAAGGAGCTTTGTTCAAAAAGGGCATCTATTCTCAGGGAACCATGCTGGTCTAAGGTTTGGTAGATGGTGAGAAATGAGAAAGGAATACAGGTCACTTCTCTCTCAACCTCTGGGCCTCTCACTGTGCCCTCATAGAAAAGAAAATTGAAATACAAGCTACAAAGACAAAAGAGTCAAAATTGACCTGTGTAAAAGGATAAAATTGTGGGATCAATTCTTGAGGAGTTTCTGAACATCAAAAGAAATTATCAACAAAGTGAGAAGACAACCCACTAATTTTGTAAACATCTGAACTAATAAGCAATCAGACAAAGGTCTGCTCTCTAAAATATATAAAGAACTAAGATACAACAGGGCCCTCAAATTTAAAGACCCAATTCAGAAATGGGCATCTGAGATGAATACACACTCTCAGAGGACGAAATTAAAGAAGTGAATAAATATATGCAAAAATGCTCCACATGGCTAGCCATCTGTGAAATGCAAATAAAAACAACACTGAGATACCATCTCACTCCAGAGAGAGTGGCTATCATAAGGAAATCAACCAACAACAAATGTTGGAGAGGTTGTGAGGAAAAGGGAACACTTCTCCACTGCTGGTGGGAATGTAGACTGGTACAACCATTGTGGAGATCACTGTGGAGACTCCTCAAAAGAGTAGGACTTGAAATCCCATTCAAGTCGGCTATTTCCCTAATGGCAATTTTCCTGGAGGAACTGAAAACATTATATCATAGTGATATATGTGGACCTATGTTTATAGCAGCACAATTTGTGATAGCAAAATCTTGGATACAACCAAGATGTCCATCACATGGGGAATGGTTGAAAAAGATGTGGTACTTCTATATAATGGAGTATTACTCAGCTATAAAGAATGATAAACTTGAAGCATTTATACTGAAGTGGATACCACTTGAACATATACTCCTAAGTGAAATAAGCCAGACACACATGTGCAAATATAATATAGTCTCCCTAGTATAAGAAGTGAAAAGAAGAAATAGAAATAGAAACGTACAACAACAAAAAACAATTGAGTCAGATAGTTAGGGAAAACTGAACGGCATATGCTGCAGGGTGCTAATCAGCTTTTCTTCTGGATGGTTAACGACCTAAGTTCACAGACCAAAATCAGAGAAATAGAAGAGCCCCAAAGCCAGCCAACATTTTGGCCCTAGCCTTTCAAGGTCAGCAAAGACTCAGGACATAGAAGAACCTGAACTGTAACATCATAAAACTCAATTGTGTCCCAAATTTTCTGATCAAGGAGATGATGGAGCCACAGAGGAAAGAGATGGACTATCTATAGTGTGCCTGGGGAGAGTCACATGGAGAGAAATCTTTCTCTCAGGCTCTCACAGAGACCAAACTGGTCAAGCATTGGCCATGACTCATCCACATGGCTGACACAGACAAAGGATCTACAGAGTAAGGTGCAGGATTACAAGATAAATCCTGAGGGGACTTCACTGACCTCATCAGAAACAAAAGCTACATCTTTTGGTATATACGTCTTGATCTATCTTGGTCTTAACCATCCAGCAGAAGAGTATAAAAATGAGGCATATAGCGCAGGGCTATAATAATAAGTGGAGCTGTAAATGGCTACAGTCAACAACTTCTTCAGATAACTCACTATTACTGTGGAATGCTGGACTGTGTTGGATTGTGTCTTCGAGTTCAGGCACCTAAATTGGTTTAATGACAATGGAACTCATCTTTGTCAGGTCTAGACAAAAAAAAGAAAAAAAAAGGTATACAAGTGAAGAATCATGGGGTGTGTATATGAACAGTACAGTTGGGATGGATACGCCATGCTTCTCCATGATTCTGTGAGAAGTGAGATTTGTGCTGGTGGTGGTTGGACAGGATATTATGTTGGCTTCTAGTACTATGGACAACCACTAGGAAGATAACAAAGTAGAAAGTATTAATTACTGAATCTGTGATATAATTCAGCTATAAATAAAAAATAAGTATATAGCTACACTCAATTCACAGATTATAGACATCTACTATAATACTGCACGTAAGATTAATACCATGTATGCACCTTGTACAATACCAAAGCATTATGAAAACAGTTTGCAATGTATTAATTTAAAAAAATAAAAAAAAACAATAAAAAAAGGATAAAATTGATCTGCAGTTTTGAAATGATCAGAATATTGGCGTTTCTCATTCCCAAGTTTGAGGATAATGCACCCCAGGAACAAGAGAATGATTTTCATTATTCTCACTTTAGAAATCAGTTATGTATGATTTGCATATCTGCGCACAATGAGAAAATGTACAGGTGAAGAGTATGCTATAAGGAGGAAGGGGTAGGGAAATGAGGAGAGGTTTTTCCTTTGAAATGACCCTTAAAAATAAATGAGAAATAAGCTATTCACAGACATAAATGTAAGAAAGCATGAGTAGTATCAAGGATTACTCTAATTTTCTTTGAACTACATTTAAAGCAATTTCTAGCAAAAATGGTGGATCCAACTAATGTGGAAAATCCATCTGTTTTTCAAACACTACATTATAATAACTTGAACCCAAGAAAGAGAATCCATAGGTATCAAAAATAATCAACTAAAAGTTAAAGGTATGAGAAGTTGAATTCAAGCAGTTTACCATGTCCTGAGTTTGAGCCCTGGTTCTTCTTCTTCTTTTTCTTTTATGTATTTGGTACAGGGTCTCACTACACAGATCAGACTAGCAGTGATATTCCTGTTTTTCAGCCTCCCAAGTGCACCCCAGGGGTAGAGCCAGTGCAGCAGGCCAGGGATCAAACCCCTAGCTCCTGCATCTGCCTAAACAAGTGCTTCAATCAGCTAAGCTATCTAGCTGGCCCTGATTCCCTGGTTCTGAAAAAGAAGAAGGAGGAGGAGGAGGGAGGAGGAAGAGGAAGAAGAGGAAGAAGAAGAAGAAGAAGAAGAAGAAGAAGAAGAAGAAGAAGAAGAAGAAGAAGAAGAAGAAGAAGAACTTTGATTTCCAGCAGCAAAAAAGAGAAGAGTGATAAATCAAATAAAAAAGAATAATAAGAAAGAAAGAAAGAAAGAGAGGAAGGAAGGAAGGAAAGAAAGGGAGGCAGGGAGGAAAGAAAGAAAGAAAGAAAGAAAGAAAGAAAGAAAGAAAGAAAGAAAGAAAGAAAAGGAAAGAAAGAAAGAAAATTGCAATACTAGGGGCTGAGGAGATGGCTCAGTGGAATAAGCACTTTCCTGGCAAGGAAAAGGGCCTGCGTTCAATCCCAGGTTCTGCCAAAAGAAGAAAAAAGAAAGACGGAAGAAAGGAAGAACAAATGAATGAATGAACAAAAGAAAGAAAAGGAAAATCTACTTCTGACCAAGCATGGTGGTGCATGCCTCTAATCCCAGCACTCAGAAGACTGAGGCAGGAAATCTCTGCAAGCTCAGGCCAGCCTGGGCTACATAATGAGTTCAAGGCCAGTCTGAACTACATAGTGAGACCTTTCCTCTAAAAACACCAAAAAATATGAAAAATGATTGCCTGCCTGTCTTTTTATTGAAAGTCAAATTTAAGAAAATCGACATTTTTCTGTATATATAAAAGATTAAAGGTCAGGAAAATCCAGTAAATGGGTACAAAACAGCTTGCACAACTTTCAGACCAGGAGAGAGAAAAAGACAGGAAGAGTAAAGAAAACCTATGGAGCTCAGTCCTGTTGAAGTACAAGAGAAGAACGAATCCACCTAGATCCTTCTTTAATCCATGTGCCCTCTAGGCAGTCTTTCCTTGGGTATCACATGGATGCCAGGTATTCTGTGCCATTCACATTAGGACACTCAATACACGTCCATTTCCTTAGTTCAGAAGCATTTTTTCTTAGTTTATAAGTTGCTTGGTCTAGACTTTTTGCCAGTTTGACAGCTGTTCCTGTCAAATGTGCAATATTGGCAGTGGGTGACCTATTACATGAGTCTATGGGCTATTGCCTTTCCCAAAACTCATTTGTTCCAAAATTTGTTTGTATGAAATGAAATGAATGCAAGAACATGGCTCAGATAGCTACCACAAGGCAAGGTGCTTTTGTACGTTGAGCATCATTTACCAAGGGTGTCTGTCAAGATCACTGACTGCTTTCTCTTCAAGGGGGAGGGCTCCAAATTTCATGCCAGAAGAAACTGACACTGAAACTTAGAAAATACTTTGCCCATTTCACTGACAAATATGGGACTTTGAACCTCAGAGAGAACAAGAAGCCACAGTGCATAACCTTCTCATTTCAAAGGCAAGAGGCTCAGGGGAGTTCAATGGTTCACATTCAGTCACAGGGCTGACTACAGAAGGAGGTGGCCAAAATTCCATGTCTGTAACTGTAAATCATGGAGCAGCCTCGAGGTCTCTTCAGTGGGCTTCTAAATTTCATCCAAGCCTTCAACCACTTAGTAAGCACCTACTATTATCTGCTCTCTGTAGATGTGAAGCAAGCTCACCCAGCTCCTCCTCTGTAAGGATATGTAACACAAGACTGTTGTGGGCTGTTCCTTTAGAAAATGCTAGGCAATCAAAGGCACTCCATGCTCTTTTTGTCTCAAACAAAGAATTGGACAAGGCAAGCAAGTAATAGAGGCAAAAAGTGTATAAAAAAAATCTGGGGTAAGTACGCAGGAGAAAATCCAGCTCTACTGAGCCAACTTAGGCCAAGGGGAGAGAGCAAAAATAGGGCCAGGGATTTAACTCAATGGGACAGTACCTGCATGGCAAGCCTGAGGTCTTGAGTTTGATTCCCAGGACTTCCCACCCCCTGCCAAAAAAAAAAAAAAAAAAAAAAAAAAAAAAAAAGAAAGCAAAAATAGAAGGACACACACGGTTGGTGTGAGCTACTGTGCAGCCTCGTGGACAACTGTGGCTCTCCAGGACTTTCACTCTTTTATGCCATCTGCACTTTCATGTGAGCTTGGAAGGAGTCCCACATACAGGGTCCTTGCACTGCCCTGGATCCTGCAATGGACAGCTCCTGTCTACTTTTCCAGGCATCTTTGCCATATCCTATCTCTTATAACACCTTTCAAAGACATGACTGTATCATACTGTATGGGTCACTGAGTGGGCGGAGGCCTCTGTCTTCAGCAGCTTCCTCAGCTGGAAGGGGCTGTAAACTCTACCTCTACAACTACCTTGGAGTGTTGTGGCTTGTTGGCTGGATTGAAGAAAGAAAAGCCTGTCAGAAAATAACGAGAAAAGTCATTGATGCTTGATCTTCCCATTTGACAGGAGAAAGAAGCTTTATGATTATCCCAGCTATGAGGAGCAGGTCAGACACCCACGCTTCCTGTGAAGAAGAATGTATGTGAGGCAAGTACCTCAGACAGAGCTGGCCTTGCCACATGTGGCTTACTTATCTGTAGCAGTGTGGCAGCTTTGCTTTTCTGAGGAGACATCTCAAGTCTTCCAGAGGTTAATGGGAATAGCTTTTTAGTGGGAAGGAATCTTTTCTGTCTTTTCTTCAGATAGTTCAGGCACAAATAGATTTTTTAAAATGTATTTGGTACAGGGTCTCACTATGCAGCTCAAATTCATAGTGATACTCCTGTTTTTAGCCTCCCCACTGGGATTACACTGGGATTACTACACCTGGACTAGGTGGCTGGCTTAGTGTGCCCAGGGGCAGGGCCAGCATAGTATGAGGTACTGGGAATCACATGTCAGTCCCTGTTCTTGCCAAAGCACGATCTTAGTCTACTAAGCCATCTTGCTAGTTCATAAACCTTTCCTTTGTTCATTTTGGGGATTGGGTATTTTGTACCAGCAGTGAGAGAAAAGTAACTGAGACGCCCTGTACCAATTAGCCTCAAATTAGTTCACCCATGACATCTACAGTGATGCAGAGGTCCTAGCAGGAGGTGGTGACATCCATGGCCAGGGGCACTGCAGGTCCCCCTGGACCTCTTCGGTCATCAGAGCATGGAATGAGGATGCTGGCTGGCCTAGCTCCTCTCTGGGGGTGGGGTCAGTCATCCCTCCAGTGTCAAGGGTCACGAATATTTGCTACTTCCCATGTGGAACAGGGTGCAGGGAGAGACTTGGTGCAGCTCTACATTCAGTGTGCAGTCCTCTTGTACTAAAACCTGTTGTCTCTGGGTTTCCCTTAGACAACCAGGTGGATTTAAAGCATCACCAAATGCAACTTTCTTTCTCCTCTAGATCCTGATTGGTGAACACAGAAATGGCTATGTCCAGCAATTGGGTGATAGATTCCCAATCTAAGGGGTTTTAGCTTATACCAGATATCTGGGCCTGACTGACAGATGCAAGGTTGTCCCATTAGGGTTTCCCTCCCTAGAAGATGGATTAATATTAATATACTTGGCCTCTACTAATCACTCATCAGCCAAAGCTGGATTTTCTTCTGTGCCTTATAGTACCTTACTCACTTTATTGTAATTAATGTATTTTAAGACATCTTTTTCTCCCCCACAGTAGGAGCAGCTACCATACTACACAGCACTACTTCTCCCTCGTGAATATTATAGTTCCAGTTTGACTCTGTTGAAGCGAGATTGGCCTTTACAGGGCGATTTCCTTCCCTTTTCAAGGCATATTGCTTACTGGCATAGTTTCTAGCCTCTTACAGGATTCTATGTTTTTCCTCTGGAGTATAGCAAGAGGACAAGATGCATTGGGCATCTCATCGTGATAAAATCAGGGACCAAAGTTGAAAACCTATCTGTGGGCCTGTCAGGGCCAGAGGCTATGCTCACTGCCATTACTGAGGAGCACCTCTAGAGCACACTCCAGGAGCCAGAACACCAAGCATACTTGGCTGGCGGTCACTGGCAGAAGAGCAGCCTTGTCTGGCCCCACAATTTACCTATTCATGTCCTTCCCCACCCTCACCTGATATATTCAGATGATTCCTCAGTAAACTAGATCAGTGCCATCATCCTGGTCTCCAGAGTCCTCCATAGGTACTCACCACACCCACCTGCAAACATACTAGAGTGCTCTGATAGCTCTAATCATTCCTTGCATTATTTGGAGGGGATGGATCTGATCTGTTGCACTGAGGATTACAAAAGGGGAAGTCAAGGCAACCTCCTTGTGTTTGATCTTCCCTAGAGATATCAGCATGACTGAGATGCCCCCAAGAGACAAATGGGAGTTTTAAAACTGGGTCATTCAGGATACTTTTGTCTCCCTTGGAGCCTGTGCCAAGTGCCATAGTTCTTGAACTTTCCGTTTGATAAATAGTTATAAAAGCCCTAACTTAAGAGATTTCACACCACCTTTTATGTTTCAAGAGAAACACCATAACTGGACAATAGTCTCATAGCCAATGTACCATCCATTATTCATGTTTTGCCACCTTCTGGCTCACATGGACCTTGACAATAGTAGACAAGCTGTGTTTATTTTAAATCGTCAGAATCAGACCTGTCCTGTTCAATAAGGATATAACCTAGAGATGAGGCCGGGGAAATCTATGTGGTGGTGAGGTACAAGAGATTTCTCATTTGTCTTGGGACCTAGAGAGAGGGGAGAGAACTAATTCTCAGCTCCTTAAGTCAGTGCTACATGCATAAGGTGGAGACCCAAAGTCTACAAGGTGGCCCTTGTGCAGCTTTACAAAACCTGAACAGCCATCTCTATCCAAAACATTGAAAGGATTCCAGCATTATTTTACCACAGACTACAGAAGAAAGATGTCCCCTCTCCCCCCGGGTTTGTGTCTCCACACTTGGATCCATTACCTCATTAGAGAGAAGGTGGATGAGCCATCTGTTGGCCTTACCTACTCCAAATTCCTCTGAGGTAATGACAGAATTTTCCCAAGCAGAAATCTTTTAACAACCGCATTGAACCTCACTCTTTAATGTTCCAACTTGCATGTAGAAGCCACATAGAAAAAGCACCTCTGGCATTTACTCTGAAAGAAAAAGTACTAAGAGTTGGTTGGGAAGGCTCTATTTTTACACTCACATTTACTTTAATTAGCAGCGCATATATCACTGGATTCCACAAACACAACCTTTACCTTTCCATTGTAAATTTTTACTTTAGCATAATAGTAGGCAACTGTACATCTCAGTACCTTTGTTTAAGAGATACAGGAAGCAATCTTTAAATTTACCTATTGGTACAACAAAAGGCAAGGTGTGTGCATATGTGCAAAAATGTCAAATCAGGATTTTCACTGATACTGTGCTCCATCTAACAGGTTTGACATATGTTTACCTGAGCATCACAGAGAGTGTAGGACCGCACGGCCCCCAGATTTTCTTTTAAATTTTCTTTTGATTGTTCTGGTAGAAACAGCCTAGTTCAGTACACTAGTGCGTAAGAAAACCAGATTTGCAAATTTTGGAGGAGGTCAAAAGTTAATAATATTACTCAATCATGGATGACAAAGATGATCTATTATGGTAAAAAAAACGTGCTTTTATGACAGAAGAGTGGTGTGGCTGTGTGATGTTGTGAGCCAAATTTCCTGTGATAGCAAAATGGAGCAAAAGGACAGATACGAATACAGAAAATGCAGACCTCCTTGATTCAGATGGTGAAGAAAACAGCAATCTACATATTTGACTAGGTGAACTGGTCACGCAACCAAATGCAATGATCCGAAGTCCAAAAGTAGAGCGAGGCTCTTGGCAGAGGTGAAGGGTATTGGACAGCATCCCAGCACGGCCATTCAACCCTGGAAATTGTAACAGATGAAATGCTACGAAATCTTGTGAAACACACCAAGGCTGAAATATAAGTAAAACATTCTGTATGCACCAATAGCCATTTTTTCTTTAAATATATTTATTGTGACACCTCACTAGCTGGACTGAAATCATTCACATGTTCACTGTACTTAGCAGGGTGTTCTCATGGTAATTTCAGGAATGCAAAAGAGTAATGGAGAAGTGCTGGGTCAAAATATGACTAAGGGCCATGGAGACTGCTCAGCAGTCTAAGCGCCTGCCTAAGTAAGCACAAAGATCCTGGTTTAACCCCCAGTATTGCATGCGATGTTGGCTCTGCCCCAGGCAGGCTGAGCTGGCCACCAAGACACAGTGTGTGGAGCATGCCTGTAATCCCAGCACTGGGGAGGCTGAAACACGAGTATCACTATGAGTCCAAGCTGCACAGTATGACCAAATATAATATATACGGCATAAACATTTATACCCTTGATATGAATACTTATTAGGCTTTCTTTTTTTTTTAAGGTTTCAAAACTTTATTGACTTAATATTGATCACAGAAAAATAAAATTCCTGATTAAGTATATTCCACTGTCCAGGCAATGGTTATTTTTTAAAACTTTTTTCAGTATTGTTTTGACCATGATTAAAAGATGACACTGTCTTGTGACCTCCCAAGAGGATAAACGTGTTGCAGCTCATGTGCAACTCCTTACAGTCCTAGCTTGGTCCTCCTCCAGTGTCTCCTCTTGGAGTTGTACCTGATTTTATTACCTGTCTTCATACGAATCCATTGAGGAATGGGGCGATTCTGCTTTTGCTTCTTGGCCAGGAATCGTTTGATTCTGAAAGTCTTGTGAGAAGACATGATGCTAGTAGAAGGAGAGAACATGCACTCGATGGTGGACTGAAGCAGAAGCTAGGCTTTCAATTTAGAAATCTATCCTGGAACTCAGCCAGCAGGTCCTTATTTACATAATAATAAACCAATGATGGTGTTGAGAGAGTTGTTGCTCTCACCTTCCAAACAAATCATAATGTGACATTTAACAGTCGGTTCGCCAGGTTCCAATCCATGTTACATTTGTCAACAGAGAATAAGTTGACTAGAGCAGGAACTGTAAATAGGAATAAAGCAGAAATTCCAAATGAAATGTTGCAACTTCAAAAGAGAGAATTGAGTAGTGCAATCTTTCGATTTCAGGAAGATTTACATTGGCCTCACTTAAGACAAAGAAAAACAAATTGGTACTGCTGATGTCAAC